>JARQOD010001814.1:0-89704 GCA_033576555.1 Oophaga sylvatica | reverse complement strand
TTTTTTTTTATCCCAATTTTTATTTTTTTTTTTTTGTGTGACGCGCTTCCACCCGTATAAATACTTTGGGTTGCAAAAAATATAGAAGTAAAAAAGGGGCCTTTCAAGTACTGAACATGGGTTTTTAATTTTTTAACTAAATTGTTTTTTTTTCCAAATGAAAAATATTAAAATAATGTTGAGGGAATAGCCCTACTCCATTGTTTGCCAATATTACGGGTGACTTCTTTTCCCTTAATCAAAAAATGTATTATTTATTTACTTGTATGCTTTTATTTAAAACCCCAAGAACACAGAAGGATAACCTTCGCATGCAGCTGTTGTCAAAGTTCCCCCACATTATGCACTTCCACATTGCAGCTTTTGGGGATGATGTGGTTGGATTGGTAAAAGTTATGGAGTGAAAAAGGTTCCCCATCTTTTACCCTATAGATAAGTATGCTTTTGTGTTAAAAATTTGTTTAGACATGTGGATTCTCCCAAAATATGTCACAATTTTTTAGTTAAAATTTGTTCAACATTAATCATTAAATGGGTTTTAAATTTGACGTTTCACTTGTTTACAGCTTAGAAATAAGGGTGTAGCCTGATATCTTATGTGTAGCACTAGCCACTTTAACAGTCATGTTTTTTTAAACATGTGTAGCTAGGTAGCAGTAATTTTTGCCGGACACACAGCAGGGGAACAGCAGGCGTTATGAACCCCACAAACTATAGCTTGTGTATTGGTCTTGTGGACACGACACTTCTGAGCGCAACTGGCAGTGTTGTAGCCCAGGGAGTATAGCTCAGGTGGTAGAAAGAGAACATAAACAGGAGACATGGAAAACGTTGCCAACCAGTTAGTTAATTGAACCGGGACAGGCAAATTCAGGCGAGATCCTATGCCTAGTTCATTTTCAGAAAAGTAAGCCGTTTTCTACATTATCGTAGGATAGTCGCATGCAACGGTCTGTTAGTACACACCGCAGCCAGTAAAGACGCGCTCCGATAATACCTGGCAGCAGATCAAGCCAGCACCTCCAATGCATATGGCTAAGCTTGGCCATGTATCCAGCTTAGAGACACAAAACTTGAATGGGGAAGAGCATCTGGGAGTACACTGAGAGGGCAAGACATGTAGTCTGTCACCATCTTACGGAAATGTTGCCTCCTGCTGACTGGAGCCTCTCGGATGGTGTAGACATTGGTGGCGCTGCCACAAAACTTCGACACATTTGGAACATACTGTTCTTGCCCTGTGCAAGAGGCGCGCTTGTGCTCCCTCTTGTTGCAGAGCTGTCTCCACTGCCTCGACGCACAGAGTGCTTTGTAAATCAGTAGCAGCAGCAGTGCTCTCGGCTGGAATGGAGAACATTATGGATTGCCACCAGTGTGTCTTGGTACTTCCGCATTTTACGCTCCCGGTTTCAACGGTGTGATGAGGCTTTGTAAGTTGTCCCGGTAGCGAGGGTCTAGGAGGGTGTACACCCAATAATCAGACGTGGTGTGAATGTGTTCGATGCGGCGGTCGTTTCTCAGACACTGCAGCATGAAAATCAACCATGTGCTGCAGACTCCCAACTGGCCAAGAAACGTTGTCCCCTGCAAGAGGCGTCATCTCCGCCTGCTGTGCATCACCCCCCCCCTTGGTCTACATTACTGACTAGAGCATTGTCTACCTCCCTCTGGAGCGATGTCTTCCTCCTCCATTGACTCCTCCTCATCCTCCTCACAAAGTCCTTCAAATACATATAAATTTACAAAATTTAAAACTCAAAATTTAAAAACTTTGTTATCATAATTCTGTAACATCAGTTTATGGAAACACAATAGCATTACAAAGGATAGACAAAACTGTACATTATGTGCTTTGTAAATACATTAAAAGTTTGTAATGGTTATGAAATATAGACAGCGACTCTGGAGGTTCAATTGTTGATACAGCATGGTACTTGAAAGTCCTCCAGCCCTTTGTGAGGAACCACGTTGCGCTGACTGTCAGAAGGTGATGGAATTTGTGACTCCTCATCTCCACCTCTTCCAAAACCTCATGCCTTAGTGCTTGCAGTGTTTTTTGAAGCAGGCAGATAAGGGGGACAGTCAGGCTGACTAGTGCATCATCTGCACTCGCCATCCGCGTTGACTCATCAAACGCACGCAAAACGTGGCAGATATCCTTCATAGAGTTATTCGCCACTCATTACACTGGCAGTGGCTGCCCATTCATTATAGGATCCAATTCTAATTACTGGTTCTCACCAACAAAGCTCTCCACAGCGCAGCACCCCCTACATCTCCTCCCTCATTTATATTTATCGGCCTAACCGACTGCTGCACTCTGCAAACGACCTTCGACTAACCTCTGCACTAATCCGTACCTCCCACTCCCAACTCCAAGACTTCCCCGCGCTGCGCCAATCCTCTGGAATGCTCTACCCAAGAAATTAGGACTATCCGCAATTTGGATGGTTTCAGGCGCTCCCTCAAAAACACATTTGTTCACAGTGGCCTATCACATTCACTAATCAAAGTCATTCTATGGTGTAATTCTGTGTGTGTAGCCCATTCACTATCTCCATGCATCCTCACTTCCTTAAAATGGCTGGACCATCATTGTAAAAACACCATTGTATATAAACACCTGTACTTTGTATCTCCCACACCTCATTGTAGATTGTAAGCTTTCACCAGCAGGGGGCTGATTTTGCTTTAATTATTGTATTGTTAACGTTGTTACTTATGACTCGTGTTTTTTGAAACTGTTAAACTGTAAAGCACTGCGGAAATATTATGGCGCTATATAAATAAATAATATTATTATTCTTATTATAGAGGCCCACTCAGTAGTGGTGAAGTGTGAACGCCGCAAATTGCGAGTTGACTGCGCCTGATGCAGCTGATACTCCATTACTGTTGGCTGCTGCTCAACACAACCGCTCCAACATATGTAACGAGGGGAAATTTCCCCCTGGTGGGTACGTCACATATGATGCGATGTTCATGAAGGTGAAAATCTGCGTTGCAGAGCTGCAATCAGCGATTCTGGCCATGCTGGAACGTCGCAAGTGAGCGCACTTAGGCGGACCTTGTGCAGCAGTGCATCAAGATCCGGATAGTCCCTCAAAAAACTCTGCACGACCAAGTTGAGCACATATGACAGACATGGTATGTGAGTGAGGTGCCAAGGCCAGAGCTGACACCAGATTTCGGCCATTGTCACACACTACCAAGCCTGCCTGTAGATTCTCTTCCAAAAACCACACGTCGCTCTCCTGCTTTATGGCATTACAGAGCTCCTGCGCTGTGTGGCTAAGATTCCCCATGAAATTAATTTCAGGATGGCCTGTTGACATTTGGACACGGCTGTGCTCATATCGGTCGCAACAGGTAAACGTTCACGGGTCCATGTGGAGGTAGACCGTGACGGCTCCTGCAGCGATGATCTGAGGAACTGGAATAGGAGGAGGAATCAATGTGTACAGACTTTGATTCCTGCAATCCTTGGAGTTGGCAGAACACGTAAAAGCGCCACTCGCAAGATCAGTACCCGGCTGCACAACATTGACCCAATGGGCAGTGAGGGAAAGGTATTTGTCCCTGGCCATGGGTGTTAGAACCCTCTTGTTAGGTTTTGTTTCAGTTTGCTGGTCACATGACCTTTTTTTCCCTATTTAGTCTGGCTCCGCCCTTCTGGCTTTGCTTGACTTCATTGTATTATCTACTGTTAAGCTAGCCGGGTGCTTAGGTGCCTTAATCTGTCAGTTTTGCTTGATGTTAGGATCACAAAGTATTTATTTTTTCTGTTTAATTATCCATGCTACAATTTATGTTAGGAGGTGTCCACCTTTTCTCACAGTCCCTGATCTTGTAGGGATTACTCCCTCGCAACTATAGGTCTTCGTTCACACTAGATGAGGACTTTAGCGGGTCTGGTCGCAGGATCAGGTTCCCCGTTACATCGTAGGGATTCAGCTTAGTTGTATTGTAGGGACAGAATTCCCTTCTTTCCTTACTGGTTGTAGCAGATCATAACAATGGGTACTGGTCCACGCATCGGTGGTCAGGTGGACCTTGCTACTGAGGGCTTTTAGTAGCGCATGTTTAATTTTTCCCTCAACATGCTTTTGCAGACCAGGGACGGCTTGCCTGCTGAAATGAAATCGGCTTGGCACATTGTATTGTGGGATTGACAATGATATTCAGTTACGGAAACTGTCTGTCTCCACCAGCCTGAATCACAGCATTTCAAGGGACAGGAGTTTTGCAATGCCAGCATTCAGAGCCTGTGCTCGTGCATGGTTTGCGGTGTATGGCCGTCTTTTATCCCATGCCTGTGCTACCGATGGCTGTTTTGTGGCCTGGGAGTGTGAGGATGACAGGGAACTTGCTGCTGTGTGTGGAATAACAGTTTGTCTCTGGACAACAGTGGCCGAGGTTCTTCCATGGCGATCCTGTGAGGAAGCATAACCAGCTGTGTGTGAGCTCGATGAAGAGGCTTCAACACAACCTGAAGATTGTAGGTGCTGCTGTAGGTTGGCCTACATCTCTAGTGTGTCTTTGTAACTCAACTATGTGCTTTGTCCGCACATGTTTCCACATATTTGTGGTATTGAGGTGACTGACACTTTTAGCTATTTTTAATTTTTAATTACACAGCTTGCATTTCACATAGCAAATATCATGTGCAAGTGTGTGAAAAAAGGACCACGCAGTGCAAGTCCTGGGAGCGCATGTTTTGACTTTTGGAAGACAACTGCTCCGAACAGGTGCCAAACTGGAGGCTACAGGCAACCGAGTCTGCAGCCTAACTCTCCCTCCTGTTTGTACCGTTGGGGCAATGTCTTCCTCTATCTTCCTTCTATCACTAACCATTTCTCTAGGCCTCTCCCAGCTTTCAACCAAAGTACTGGTTCTCACCACAAAGCTCTCCACAGTGCAGCACCCCTCCTACATCTCCTCCTCATTTCTATCTATCGGCCTAACCGACTGCTGCGCTCTGCAAACGACTTTCGACTACCTCTGCACTAATACGTACCTCCCACTCCCGACTCCAAGACTTCTCCTGCTCTACGCCAATCCTCTGGAATGCTGTACCCCAAGAAATTAGGACTATCCACAATTTGCATGGTTTCAGGCGCTCCCTCAAAACACATTTGTCAGAGCGGCCTATCACATTCACTAATCAAAGTCATTCTATGTATTCTGTGTAAGTGTGTGTGTGTCTCTAGCCCATTCACTATCTCCATCCCTCAGTCCCTTAAGATGGCTGGATACATCATTGTAAATGCACCATTGTATATAAACACCTATACTTTGTATCTCCCCCATCTCATTGTACATTGTAAGCTGTCACGAGCAGGGGCGACTTATTTAGCTTAAATTATTGTATTGTTAACGTTGTTACTTATGACTTGTGTTCTGAAACTGCTAAACTGTAAAGCGCTGCGGAATATGATGGCGCTATATAAATAAATATTATTATTATTCCTCTGAGCTGCTCCCACCACCTTCCTGTTCTTCATGCCATGTTGGGTCTTGGACCTCATCATCCCACTACCCTCTTCCAACACTGCTGTTGGGTGGTCTGGCCAGCACCATGCTCAACAGAAACTGGCACCTGGGTCTCATCATCATCATCAGATGCGTTCTGCGGTGTGCTGACCATCGGCACTGTCTCACCCGCCTCTTCAGATTCAGAGAGACACAGCTGTTGCGCATCACTGCATACTCCCTCTTCTTCACATTACAGAATGCTGCTTGGCTGGGGCCCTGTTTGCAAGCCAATAGATTCTGAGAACAGAAGCAGACACTCAGCTGGCTCCTGTACAGAACTCTCTGACTGCCTGGGCAATTTGCCAGGCGGTGAAGAGACAGATGGTTGCCCAACAGTGCTGTGGTCCTGAGAGGAGGTGGAAGCAATTGAAGTCGATGCATTGGCTGAGATCCAAACAACAACGGCTTCAATTTGTTCTTCCCGCAGCAGGGGGGTACTCCGAGCTCCTACAAAAGTGCGCATAAAGGAACGCTCACGGCCGGGGAAAACTGGTGGATGCTGTGTCACTGGGGGCCGCAGCAGCCACAGAATCCCCACGTCCTTCCCTGAAGAAACTCCACGACCACGTGCCTTACTCCCTGCCTTCTTCATCTTGGTAGATTGATAAAGAAAGTCTGAAAAGTTATAAGGTCTAAGTGTGGTTATTCCGCAGAGACTGCAGTGAACACTGCACAAACTGTTCACTACCCAATGCGTCTCAGCAGGAAGGCAGTCTGTGCGTCAAAACAAAGGCACAAGCATACATCCATGTACCCTGTTTATACAGCTATATAAAAAAAAAATATGTAGTAGTGACGCACACTTTATTGAGGTACAGTATTACATGCCATTCACCATCTGTGGCTATGCAGTGTCATCTATATATACCTTATCTATCTGTTGTCATGCTTCCAAGTCGACAGTCAGCCATAAATAGCAATTTTCACTATGCACTATGCACTTTTTAAAGGTTATGTTTGTTAATAAAAATGATTATTGCCACATATTATGAGTATTACATGATGGAAATTGTATAATTTTGTATAAAATATTTAGGGACATTATTCAGCAAATGGAACATTTTAGTAATATCACAGATAACTTGTAATGCTGATGATGTTTTGAAGTCAGACATTCATTGTCTATACAATAAAAATGGTGTACATACTGTTACTTATCCATCATTAATGGATTCAGATATGTACTTGTATGCTTTTATGTACAACCGTATAGCAGATTCCTTAACTAATTTATTTTGTGGTTTGCATTGCTGTTCAACATGTTAATGTATGTGTTTATGTTTGTCAATTCTTTATTTATCTAGATATTAGTTTAAATGAAATCATCATCTTATGGTAGTAAAGGTTATCTTTCTCTTGTTTGAAGTATAGACATTTAAAATTGACAGGTAACAAGGAAATTACTTGATCTAGTATTTAAACATCCTCCTTGACCCTGGGCTCCAACACCGCCAGTTGTTGCTCGGAAGTGCTGTTAGCACAGTCAACACTTGCTCCTGTGTTACTGGGGTTCAGTAACGTCAGCTGGTCCTCGGTTGTGCCATTGGCTCTTTTCCTTCTGCTGCCCCTCCGGGTTCCAGTACCGTCAGCTGGTTCTCCGCAGTGCCTTTGGCCTAGGTGCCTCCATGTCGGTATCCGAGTTCCAGCAACGTCTGCTGGTCCTTGGTAGTGCTTTGGAGCACAGGTACCTCCTGCTTAGTAACCGTGTCCCAGTAACGTCAGCTGGTCCTCGGTTGTGCCATTGGCTCTTTTCCTTCTGCTGCCCCTCCGGGTTCCAGTACCGTCAGCTGGTTCTCCACAGTGCCTTTGGCCTAGGTGCCTCCATCTCGGTATCCGAGTTCCAGCAACGTCTGCTGGTCCTTGGTAGTGCTTTGGAGCACAGGTACCTCCTGCTTAGTAACCGTGTCCCAGTAACATCAGCTGGTACAAGATTGTGCTACAAATACAAGATACGGAACAAGAGACACAAGAACAATAAGCAGAAGATCTAAAAGCAGAAGAACATGAAGTATAAGACCAAAATGAAGAGCAAAATATATGCTCTAAATTCTAAGCAGAAGAAGACTAAGCAGTGTATGGGGGTGAGTCCGTTCCTCCTCGTGGTGCCCCTGGAAAATGCCTGCTGCTGCAGGCTAAACTGAACACGGACAAATACTGTTGTAATTTAAATCTTTTGTGACAGCAAGAACGGAAGGATGAAAAATTCATACTTTGACAGATTACAAGTACAGGATTCTCTGTCACAAATAAGAATATGATGAAGAAGATGAAGCAGAATATGAATAAGAATAATAGTTTAATAAGAAGAATATGAGTAATGTTAACAAAGATGAATAGCAAGAAGTTTAAGAAGAAGATAAAGAAGGTGAAGATGAAGAATAATTTGATGAAAAAGATGATGCTGCAGAAGATTATGAAGGAGAAAGTGTGTGAAAAGTTAAAAAGGTGAAGATGAAGAGCATGGAAGTTGTGTAATATACATATTTGCCAAAATATAAAAACGTTAACATTGTCAATTTCTTCGTCAATCCGAACATCTTTAAAAAAAAAAATATTTATGCTATTCCATTTGATTGGGTTAAACATCTATGCCTTTAATGTCTCCTCAACCTTCCCCAATACATTCTACATTACTCTTTCTTGTTTTCCTTCATGTACAATTAACCAACAAGGCAAGAATGGGTTTTTTTTAATTTCGATATTTTGTTCCCATAGACTTACATGGGACTTCCGGTATCGGTATCGGGTATCGCCGATATTTTAGTGATATCGGCGATACCATTCCGATTCCGATACTTTAGGATATCGGAAAGTATCGCTCAACTCTAATTCTCACTCATTGACCATTATATCAAGATTTTGTCCAGGATCATGGCAGATCTTTTGAGTAGCATTGTTCCTACGCTGATAGGGTGATCACAAGTGGCCTTTGTTAGCTACTTTGTTGGCTACTATTAGTCTCACTATGCATAACACATGTGTGCAGTGGGCAGTATTACCTTTGCCTTCGGTGGAGTAGGAAAACACCTCTCCTATCGAAGTGTTAGTTGGGGAGATGGAAGATTTGACACCGGGACCTGAATTGTAATACTTAAATGTGACAGGTGACAAATTTGTTAAGGCGCAACTCCGCGGCCCCTACGTTGAGTCTAGCCCGTGAAAATTTACTGGTTGTCAATGGGAAACCCCAACACCCCGGGGCAGCTACAGTATTTAAACAATTAGAGCTGAACCAAGATTTGCTGTATCAGGTTTATAAAATACATGTTGAAATTTTTTAGCAATTGCTGCTACCGCAGTCATATCGGTGGTTGGTAATGGACTTAGCGCATGCGCATGTACTAGGGTGACATTTTTTGCCAAAAGAAAACCCTACACAGAATTATACAACGGTTTTACTGGCTGGGGGTCTATCAAGAAGTTAAACGGTATTGTAACTCTTGTTGGTACACAGTCCTCAGCCTCATTTAGTGAGTCCCTTGGTGCCATTAAAAATTTTAGAGGCCCAGTTTGAGAGAATACCCATGGATCTGGTGGAGCCGGTTAATAAATCAGCAAGGGGTCATCAACAGGGGCAATAAAAGGGGCACTGTGTGGGTCACCAGTTTTGAGCACACCCGAGTTCAAAAGAGAATTCATTGTCCAGACTGATGCGTCAGAGGTAGGTCTGGGTGCCGTGTTGTCTCAGGACTGGAGCTTAACGGGGAGGAGCATCCCATTAGTTTCCTGAGTCGAAAACTTACTCCATCAAAAAACAGAGACAGCATTGTAGAGAGAGAGTGCCTGGCGATAAAGTGGGCACTGGAGTCGTTGCGCTACTATTTGTTGGGGATAACATTTTGTTTTGTAAATGATCATTCCCCTGTGACTGGCAGTGTTGTAGCCCAGGGAGTAGAGTTCAGGTGGTAGAAAGATGAACATAACAGGAGACTTGGAAAACGTTGGCAAACAGTTATTGTAATGTATGTAGTACAGTTCATATAGCGTCTTGTGCTTGGGTGCGATGAAAACACAGGAGTCACAGGTGTGATATAGAAAAGTCCTGTATTACTTCATACAAGTTGGCAGAAATAGTCACACAGTTTGCAGACACAGAAACAGGAGACACAGCAGGCCAGAGTAATCCAAGCTCAGCAATCACTCTCCAATACAGATTCAGGATCTTCTTCTCTGTTACCGTAAGTCCATGCAAACGTGGGTCTTTCAAAGAGCAGGGTTCAGAGTCCACAAGTGCTTCAGAGTTCCTCAGTAGGAATAGCTGGAGTACAAGGTCCAAGGCTTACAGGAGTCAAGTCACAGGTTCACTGCAGGCTAGATTCTGAAGCACTGATTGCTCAGCTGTGGCTGCTTAAGAAGCAAAGGAGAGAATCAGGGCGGGAACATGCAAGCTGGAAACTCCATTTTGACTGAGGGCAAGATAGCTGCAGCAAGACAGAAAGTAAAATGGCTGACGAACAAACTGAGTTTCAGGAATATATACATAGAACCTTACATTACTCCCCCCTTAAGGACAACCTCCGGATGACCTCAGACCAGGCTTGTGTGGGTACCTCTGATGAAACTGACGGAGCAAGCGAGGAGCATTAACGTTATTGACCGGTTCCCATGAGTTGTCCTCCACTGGGTAGCCCTGCCATTTAATCAGATATTGTAACTGATTTCTATACAACCTGGAATCTAAAATCCTTTCCACCACAAATTCTTCCTGACCATCGACTAGCACTGGGTCAGGGCAAGGAGAGGAACGTCCAGGAAACGTATTGGGTGTCGCAGCCTTTAGTAGGGATACATGAAAGACAGGGTGGATTCTCATAGTTCTGGGCAGTTGAAGACGACAAGCAACGGCACTTATAATTTTACTGATTTTATAGGGTCCAATGTACTTATGTCCCAACTTAGACGATGGAATCCTTAACTTAAGATTTCTGGTTGACAGCCAGACCAAGTCTCCTACCTTGAAAGCTGGTGCAGGTTTACGAAATTTATCTGCTGCTTTCTTGTACCTTTCTTGAGCCGATTCCAGATTTTCCTTTAGAAGATCCATATTCTTCTGTAAAGACGTGATTCTTTCAGCCACTGCTGGTAAAGGCGTTTCTATGGGAAATCGTGGTAGAATGTTAGGATGATAACCTAGATTAGAGTAAAAAGGAGACTGCTTAGTGGAGGCACTCTGAGAGTTGTTATACGAGAACTCAGCTAATGGAAGTAGATCCACCCAATCATCCTGTAGGTGGCAGATAAAGCAGCGGAGATACTGCTCCAGGGTTTGATTGGTTCGTTCGGTCTGTCCATTAGTCTGGGGATGAAAAGCAGAAGAAAGGTTTACTTTAATGTCCAATGCTGCACAGAAATTTTGCCAAAACCTAGAAGTGAATTGCACCCCTCGATCCGAAATAACCTCATCCGGTACTCCATGTAAGCGAAACACATCTTTAATCATCAAATCTGATGTCTGTTTTGCAGTGGGTAAGCCGACACAAGGGATAAAATGAGCTGCCTTTGTTAGACGGTCAACCACCACTAGAATGGTGTTCTTCCCCTGAGAGGTTGGTAACTCCACAATGAAGTCCATAGAAATGGATCCCCACGGGCGGGACGGGGTGGGAAGAGGCTGTAACAGACCAGTTGGTGAGGAGCGAGGTGTTTTGCATCTTGCACAGACCTCACATGAAGTGACATAATTCAAAACATCCTTCCTGCAAGTGGGCCACCAAAAGAAACGAGAAAGAAATTCCTGTGTCTTTAGAATTCCTCTATGCCCAGCTATCTTGGAATCGTGAATGAGTTGCAATACTCTTAATCTGACTGTTTCAGGAATATACAGACGTTGTCCCTGAATCCACACACCATTCTTAAAGACAAGACTTACGTCCCTTGGGGGTTGTGCCAAAAAGGAATTTGCATGGTATGCTTCCTTGATGTCCTTAAGTAGGTCTTGATTATGAATTACTCCTAGGAATCTAGAGTCAGGAAGAATAGTCTTAGGAGGAGTAATTGGACGTGTCTCTGCTGAGTAAATCCTAGAGAGTGCATCAGCCTTTCCATTGCGCGATCCTGGTCTATAAGAGATGATAAAATTAAATTGGTTTAAGAAAAGATTCCAGCGAGCCTGGCGAGGAGTCAGGCACTTAGCCGACCTGATAAACTCAAGGTTACGATGGTCTGTCAGGACGACTATTTGCTGTGCAGCTCCCTGAAGAAGGTGTCTCCATTCTTTGAAGGCGGCAATAATGGCCAACAACTCTCTATTGCCCACATCGTAGTTCCTCTCAGCCGAAGACAACTGCTGGGAAAAGAAGGCACAGGGATGCAAGACATTCTTCTCACCTGTTCTCTGAGAGATTATAGCTCCAACGGCACAGTCTAAGGCATCCACCTCTATTATGAAGGCAAGCTCGGGGTTGGGATGTACTAGGATAGGTGCAGTGGTAAATTTATCTTTTAGACGGGAAAATGCTTCCTGGGCTTGGGGAGTCCAGGAAAACCTAGACTCTTTCCGGGTAAGTTGAGTGATAGGTGACACTACCTCAGAGAAATTTCTAATGAAACGTCTATAGAAGTTGGCAAACCCGATGAAGCGCTGTACCTCCTTCACATTTCTAGGACTTGGCCAATCCTTGATGGCTTGGGTTTTGCTTCCATCCATACTAATTCCTTGTGTAGACAGTACATACCCCAGAAATTGAATTTCGGTCCTATGGAATTCACACTTTTCAAGTTTGATGTAAAGATGATTTTGTCTTAGACGTTCCAAGACCATTCTCACATGTCCATGATGTTTCTCTGTGGAGTTAGAAAAAATTAGAATATCATCCAAATAAATTACCACGAATGTATCTAGGAGATCCCTGAAGATGTCATTCACCAAGTGTTGGAAAGTGGCTGGGGCGGTACTCAGACCAAAAGGCATAACTAGATATTCAAAGTGTCCATAGCGTGACCTGAATGCAGTCTTCCATTCATCCCAGGTCTAATACGGACTAAGTTATAGGCCCCACGAAGATCTAGTTTAGAAAAAATTTTGGCATGTCGCACTCTCTCCAATAACTCAGGGATTAAAGGCAATGGATAACGGTTTCTAATAGTAACCTTATT
Organism: Oophaga sylvatica; assembly: GCA_033576555.1. Taxonomy (NCBI): domain Eukaryota; kingdom Metazoa; phylum Chordata; class Amphibia; order Anura; family Dendrobatidae; genus Oophaga; species Oophaga sylvatica. Next base: position 77,074 of record JARQOD010001814.1, on the reverse strand, counting down.
GAGTTCCCTATAGTCTACGCATGGTCTCAGAGATCCATCTTTCTTCTTTACAAAGAAGATGGGTGCACCTGCAGGAGATGAAGAGGGGCGTATGAAGCCCTTGGCTAGATTTTCATCTATGTAATCCTTTAAAGCCTTTAGCTCGGGCCCCGCCAGGGGGTAGATCTTACCAAAAGGTATCTCTGCTCCAGGCAATAATTCAATTGGACAATCATATGGACGGTGAGGAGGAAGCTGGTCAGCGTTCTTCTTGTCACATAAATCCACATAGTCCTGGTATACAGCTGGTAGTTCAGGGACTGACATGATTCCTTTAGGAACAGAGCAAGCTGAAACTTTTGGACTCATCTGTTTCTCTGGAAAGTGTAATTCCTTGGTCTCCCAGTTAATGGTAGGATTCTGAGCCTGCAGCCATGGTAGCCCTAGAATAATGGGAAAGTGGGGAGAAGAGATAAGCATAAAGGACAGTTTCTCTTGATGATCTTTACCCATAAGAACCCTCAAAGGCTCTGTTTCCTGATCCACTGGTCCAGAGGTCAGCAGGGAGCCATCCACAGTTTCCATCTGTACTGGAGTAGCCTTCTTCACTGAACGTATTCCCTGTTTCAGAGCAAAGGAGACATCCATAAAATTTCCCACTTGCCCCTGAGTCGATCATAGCAGAGCTAGACACCCAAGCTGAGTCAACCCAGAGTTTGATGGAAAGAAAGCAATGAGAATTGTTTTTCTTACAACTCAGCTGGGACACCGCTGAGGAAACTTGAAAAATGGCAGCGTTTACACAGTCAACGTCCTCAGAGGTAACGGAGTTTAAGTCCGAGAAATCAAGATCTGTTGCTGCAGATCTCTCTGGAGCCTGAGGCTCGGACCTGACAGATCCCCTCTCGCAACACTCACAATGAATGAGTGCTGCATTAGTCTTACGAGAACGGCTGGGGCAGTTTATAATGAAGTGCCCTGACTTACCACAATAGAAACATAGATTCTCCTTAAAACGATGTTCCTTGCGTGCATCACTAACCCGTCGTTGTAAAGAGTCTACCTGCATGGGTTCAGGTTCAGGTTCCCGTGTAATCCTACTCAAAGGTTCCTTAGCTGGAGAGGAAGGTAGGAAAAGGTTAGTACGATTGCTTTCGAACCATCTCTCTTGCCTGCGTTCAGTCAGACGAGTATCAATACGGATGCAGTAGTTAATAAAGTCACCTAACGCAGTGGGAGGGTCGGCACGAGCAAGTTCATCCTTAATCAGTGGAGATAACCCCTTTCGAAAAATAGATTTTTTGGCGGAACTGTCCCAGGTGGTATCAAGAGCCCATCTCCTGAAATCCAAGGCATATTCAGCTACCGAGTGCTTACCTTGGCGCAAAGCTAACATGGCTGCTTCAGCTGTTGCACCTCGATTGGGGTCATCAAACACCTGCCCCATGGCTGAAATAAAATCATCAAGGTGATTCAAACAATCATCCTCAGTCTCAATCAGAGGGTTTGCCCACATTAAAGCCTTGTTGGTAAGCAACATAATTATAGTAAGCACCTTAGATCGTTCAGTGGGAAATTGTGAAGCATGTGCAGAAAAAAAAAGATTGCATTGATTAATAAATCCCCTGAATTTCTCACGTTCACCGCCAAAACGAAAAGGGGGCAACTTGGGAATCCCAGCACTCGGGGCTACGGCAGGAGCCTGGACTCGCCCCTCTAGAACCTCAATCCTGGCTCGCAAATCCTGGGTAGTCTGTCCAACCACTTGCAAATTGTGATTATTGAGGTCCTGTAGATTTGTAAAACGGGTCTTTATATTCTGCAAATCTGCAAGGATATTATCAGTCACTCCGCAAAGTTCCTTTATGCGGGCCTCCATTTTCCAGATCTTTTAAGACAGGATTACTGGAAGAAGAGGAGAGAAAAAAAAAAAATAGTGTTCACCTGTGGCAACACTGCAGAGAGAAAAAAAAAATTAAGGGAACTGCTCACCTGGAATGGTTGTGAGAAGTCACAACCACTATCATCACAGAAAGTTTCAACCAGACATCTGATATCCAGAGTTACAGCAGACAAAAAAGAGAAAAGAAAGGAAAAAAAAAAAAAACAATAGTGTTTACCTGTGGTAACACTGCAAAAGAAAAAACTTAAGGGAATTGCTCACCTGGAATGGTTGTGAGAAGTCACAACCACTGTCATCACAGAAAGTACAACCGGACGTCTGATATCCACAGTACAGCAGACACAGCCTTCCAGACCCAGCAGACACTAACGTTTTGGCTTCAGAATCTTGTAATGTATGTAGTACAGTTCATATAGCGTCTTGTGCTTGGGTGCGATGAAAACACAGGAGTCACAGGTGTGATATAGAAAAGTCCTGTATTACTTCATACAAGTTGGCAGAAATAGTCACACAGTTTGCAGACACAGAAACAGGAGACACAGCAGGCCAGAGTAATCCAAGCTCAGCAATCACTCTCCAATACAGATTCAGGATCTTCTTCTCTGTTACCGTAAGTCCATGCAAACGTGGGTCTTTCAAAGAGCAGGGTTCAGAGTCCACAAGTGCTTCAGAGTTCCTCAGTAGGAATAGCTGGAGTACAAGGTCCAAGGCTTACAGGAGTCAAGTCACAGGTTCACTGCAGGCTAGATTCTGAAGCACTGATTGCTCAGCTGTGGCTGCTTAAGAAGCAAAGGAGAGAATCAGGGCGGGAACATGCAAGCTGGAAACTCCATTTTGACTGAGGGCAAGATAGCTGCAGCAAGACAGAAAGTAAAATGGCTGACGAACAAACTGAGTTTCAGGAATATATACATAGAACCTTACAGTTATTTAATCTGAAAACGGACAGGCAAATTCAGGTGAGATCCATGCCTTGTTCATTTTCAGAAAAATAAGCCGGTCTACATTGTCTGAGGATAGTCGCATGCGACGGTCTGTTAGTACACCACCTGCAGCACTAAAGACGCGCTCAGATAATACACTGGCAGCAGGGCAAGCCAGCACCTCCAAGGCATACCACACATCAAATACAAATATAACAGTAATAATAATATTATTAATAAAAAATGAAATTGCACACACAGTACACAGACACAGCTCATATGTGTGTATGAGAGAGTGTTTATGTGTGTAGTTCATGCCTCTAGCCTGGAAGATCAGTCTTGCTAAAATCTTTAACACTGACCCCTGTTCTGTTCTTAAAATGGTGGATGCTGAACTGCTTCTTAGCCCCCTCATACACAATCATTATGTGGCACTGCTGGGCTCAGTCAGAGGCATCAGATTGAACTAGGCTGTCCTGAGTCATTCTCAATAGAACATTTTGTTCAGCAGTTCATCTAGTTCATTTAGTTCAGAGGTCACATGATGCATTTCCTATCAGCTCCTCACAGGATAGGGTGGAGAAAAACTGAACTAAATGAACTAATCTTTTGAACTAATCTTTTCAGTGAACTAGTTCATGGTGAACTAATCACCAAAATTAACTAGATTTCCCATCACTATGGTGTACACCTTGGTGGCGCTGTCACAAAACTTCGCCACATTTGTAACATACAGCTCTTGACCTGTGCAGAGGCGCTGCTTGTGCTCCCTCTTGTTGCAGAGGTGTCTACAATGCCTCGACGCACAGAGCTGCTTTGTAAAGCAGTAGCAGCAGCAGCGCTCTCGGCTGGAATGGAGAACATTATGGATTTCAACAGTGTGTCTTGGTCCTCCAGCATTTTACGGTCCCGGTTCAACGGTGTGATGAGGCTTTGTAAGTTGTCCCGGTAGCGAGGGTCTAGGAGGGTGTACACCCAATAATCTGACGTGGTGAGAATGTGACTGATGCGGCGGTCGTTTCTCAGGCAGTGCAGCATGAAATCAACCATGTGCTGCAGACTCACAACTGGCCAACAAACGCTGTCCTCTGGAAGAGCGTCACACTAATAGATTTTTGTAAATTTAAAATAGAATAAAGCAGCAGCAATTTTTGAAAAATTACAAGGATGAGCCAGTGACAGACACTCAGCAGAGTACACGCAGCGGTGGTTGAAGTAAGTGGAGCGGGATCTACACTCCTACAAAAAAATTAAACCTCATACTAGAGTGAACACTGAAACACAACTGTTCACTTGCTGTGAAAGGCCTTTAGTGGACTTCTATTATGTTTGCAAGCAATGTATTGTATTTTGATGGAAGAGCGTCACACTAATAGATTTTTGTAAATTTAAAATAGAAGAAAGCAGCAGCAATTTTTGAAAAATTACAAGGATGAGCCAGTGACAGACACTCAGCAGAGTACACGCTGCGGTGGTTGAAGTGGAGCGGGATCTACACTCCTACAAAAAAATTAAACCTCAGACTACAGTGAACTCTGAAACACAACTGTTCACTTGCTGTGAAAGGCCTTTTTGTGGACTTCTATTATGTTTGCAAGCAATGTATTGTATTTTGATGGAAGAGCGTCACACTAATAGATTTTTGTAAATTTAAAATAGAAGAAAGCAGCAGCAATTTTTGAAAAATTACAAGGATGAGCCAGTGACAGACACTCAGCAGAGTACACGCTGCGGTGGTTGAAGTGGAGCGGGATCTACACTCCTACAAAAAAATTAAACCTCAGACTACAGTGAACACTGAAACACAACTGTTCACTTGCTGTGAAAGGCCTTTTTGTGGACTTCTATTAAGTTTGCAAGCAATGTATTGTATTTTGATGGAAGAGCGTCACACTAATAGATTTTTGTAAATTTAAAATAGAAGAAAGCAGCAGCAATTTTTGAAAAATTACAAGGATGAGCCAGTGACAGACGCTCAGCAGAGTACACGCAGCATTAGTTGAAGTAACTGGAGCGTGATCTGCACTCAAAAAAAAATAAAAAATCACAGACTGCAGTGAACACTGAAACACAACTGTTCACTTGCTGTGAAAGGCTCCTTTGTGGACTTCTATAGTGTTTGCAACCAAGGTATTGTATACGGATGGAAGCACGTCACACTATTATTTCAATTGCATGGAGCAGCAAGAATTACACTGAAGAAAAAAAAAGAGTCTGTCAGTGACACGTGCAGATGCCTACAGACAGCGTTGCATACAGAGCAAACTGCAGCGTCACCTGCACTCACACACACCTTGCAGAGCTGTTAAAACAACACTGCAGGCAAAAGGAAGCTTTACACAGCCGGTGGTAAACTAGCCTGCCTAAAGCACAGTACACTAAATCGCAATCTCTAACTGTCCCTCAGAGTCAGCAGAGCAGCGTTCTGTCCCTAACTGAGTTCACAGCATAGTGACGCTAAAATGGCGGCGGCGCCTTTTATAGTGCATTCTGACATCATTTCAGCATCCAATCACAGCCATGCTATTAGTTAACATGACCGCAGCAGTACAGGATGTGCCCACACTTCTTAGGATTCCTCATTGGCTGACTAAAATCACATTGCCTCTCAAAGAATTATGGGAACTTCCGATTCCGGTATACGATATATGGAAAATATCGGAACTAAGTATCGGAATTCCGATACAGCGAATATCGGCCGATACCCGATACTTGCGGTATCGGAATGCTCAACACTAGTCACGATTGATTTGAGAGGGAGAATATGAAAGTTTGTGCACCTCACACAGTCAGTGGGTAAGATGGAGCTGACATGTGTCCTATTACTTAGAAAATGTACCTTTCGGGATCTGCGCTGTCGCGTATGCAAACCAATTTGTCATCTGAGCAACAAGATAAAATCACACGTTATGAAATTGAGTCTTTGATGAACGTGGCGAGGTGTTGACAGAAGCAAAATCTACACTATTACTATGAGATCTCAAGGTCTCCATGGACAAAACAGGCATTTTAACTATTTAAAATAAACCTGACATGTCAGAAAACACTATCTACCTGCAGATATAGGGTTAATCTTCAAGTTAGTAAGGTCTCTGGCCGGTGTACATACTGTGCAGCACACGGTAGAAAATTAAGTTTATGCCTCGCGGGTAGTGTTGAGCATTCCGATACTGCAAATATCGGGTATCGGCCGATATTAGCTGTATCGGAATTCCGATTCCGAGTTCCGATATTTTCGTCTTATCGGATACCGGAATCGGGATTGTCACTGTCACTGTCAGTGTCCGTCGGTCGGGTCTGTCAGGAGTCAGCGGCACTTACCTGGCAGAAGATCTCCGGCGGTCACGTCCTGCACTGCTTCATGGCCGCCATCTTCTTTCCCCGGCGGTCACATGCAGTTTCTCGCGATAACTGCAGTGACTGCTGGGTAATCGCGGCCGTAAAGCAGTCAGTCCGATGACGTCACCGCCGGGGAAGCAGGTAATCAGCTGTGCTGCGTTGCAATGACAGGCTCTGCCTGTCATTGCGATGTAGCAGAGCTGGATCGTCGTGGGACTGTCGTTATGGACTGCGTCGGACAGGTGGTATACTGTTGGTTTTTTTTTTTTCTTTTTTTACAGGAGATCGATGGCGTCGCAGGAATGAGAGTACAATAAAAAAAATGAAAACTGTGTTGTCTCTTTTATTTCATTAAAAGACTTTTTTCTTGCTGTCTTTTTTTTATACATTTAATAACTTTGGGATTAATAATGGATCGGTGTCTTATTGACACCTCTCCATTATTAACCGGGCTTATTGTCACCGTGCAATCAACGGTGACATTAACCCCTTATTACCCCGCTTGCCACCGCTACAGGGCAAGTGGGAAGAGCCGGGTAAAGTGCCACAATTGGCACATCTTTTGATGCGCCAAATGTGGGGCTGCTGTAGCCTGGTATTATCAGGCTGTTGAGGGCCAAAATCCATGGGCCTTGACAGTCTTTTAATACCAGGCCGCAGCAGTCTGCATTTTACTTGGCTGGTTAACAAAAATAGGGGGGATCCCCACGCCGTTTTTTTTTTCGAGGGGATCCCCTATTTTTGTTAACCAGCCAAGCTAAGCAGACTGCTGTGGCCTGGTATTATCAGGCTTGCAAGGTCCATGGATATTGGATCCTTACCAGCCTGAAAAACCAGGCCTCAGCGGTCTGCTTCATCTGGCTGGTTAACAAAAATAGGGGGGACCCCACGCCAATTTTTTTCGAGGGGATCCCCTATTTTTGTTAATCAGCCAAGATATGCAGACTGCTGTGGCCTGGTATTATCAGGCTGGCAAGGTCCATGGATCTTGGCTCCTTAACAGCCTGAAAATCCAGGCCTCAGCGGTCTGCTTCATCTGGCTGGTTAACAAAAATAGGGGGGACCCCACGCCAATTTTTTTCGAGGGGATCCCCTATTTTTGTTAATCAGCCAAGATATGCAGACTGCTGTGGCCTGGTATTATCAGGCTGGCAAGGTCCATGGATCTTGGCTCCTTAACAGCCTGAAAATCCAGGCCTCAGCGGTCTGCTTCATCTGGCTGGTTAACAAAAATAGGGGGGACCCCACGCCAATTTTTTTCGAGGGGATCCCCTATTTTTGTTAATCAGCCAAGATATGCAGACTGCTGTGGCCTGGTATTATCAGGCTGGCAAGGTCCATGGATCTTGGCTCCTTAACAGCCTGAAAATCCAGGCCTCAGCGGTCTGCTTCATCTGGCTGGTTAACAAAAATAGGGGGGACCCCACGCCATTTTTTTTTCGAAGGGAACCCCTATTTTTGTTAATCAGTTCCCTCTGACGTCACTGATTGTGTCCCTGGCTGACCTGAAGTGAAAGTGGAAAGCAATCAATTAAGCTTTCCACTTAAGGGCCCGTCTCACATAGCGATATCGCTACCGAGATCGCTGCTGAGTCACTAGTTTTGTGACGCAGCAGCGAGCTCACCAGCGATATCGCTGTGTGTGACATTCAGCGACGATCAGCCCCCCTGCCGGGTATCGCTGATCGTCGCTGAAATGTCAGGACCTTTGATCGCTGGTTTCCCGCTGACAGGCACACATCGCTGCGTGTGACAGGCGGGAGACCAGCGATCCGCTGGTAACCAAGGTACACAGCGGGTTTCCAGGCGCGGGGCTGTGCCTAGAAACCCGCTGTGTACCTTGGATACCAGCGCCCTGATGCAGGGAGCTGGTATCCAAGGTACATAGCGGGTTTCCAAGCGCTGCGCGGTGCCTGGAAACCCGCTGTGTACCTTGGTTACCAGCGGATCGCTGGTCTCCCGCCTGTCACACGCAGCGATGCGTGCCTGTCAGAGGGAAACCAGCGATCAAAAAAAGGTCCTGACATTTCTGCGACGATCAGCGATACCCGGCAGGGGGCTGATCGTCGCTGAATGTCACACACAGCGATATCGCTGGTGAGCTCGCTGCTGCGTCACAAAACTAGTGACTCAGCAGCGATCTCGGTAGCGATATCGCTATGTGAGACGGGCCCTTAAGCGATGTTACCCGCAGTGTCGCTGTCCCAGATCGCTGCCTGAGCTGCCTGTTTGGCAGCTCAGCAGCGATCATGTAGCGATACACCAGCGATCCTGACAAGTGCATATCGTTGTCGGGATCGCTGGTGTATCGTTATGTGACACCCAGCCTTTACTCTCCTGTCAGGCAGGAGAGGAACTCAATCATTTGGGGTTTACTGTGAGGCTGCAGCATTAGCTGCGGTCCCTGCAGTAAACATTAACCCTTTCTGAAGGATTACACCGTGGGACCTGACTGTGCATGGGATAGGTAAGAATAATTTTGCTTTTTTATTTTATTTTTATTACAGGAAATGGTTTTTGCAGTAAAATAAAAGATGGTCAAAAACATGTGTCTTTATTTCATTAAAATGATTTTTAATTAAAGTGTGTGTGTTTTATTTTTATTTCATGCAATAGGATTAATAATTGATAGTTGTCTAATTGACAGCTCTCAATTATTAACCTGGCTTAAGGTCACCTTTCAATAGCAAGGTGGCTTTAACCCCATATTAACCCATTCGCCACCGCTACAGGGCAATGGGAATAGACGGGCAAAGTGCCAGAAAGGGCGAATCTAATTATAGATTTGTCTTTCCTGGGGTGTCTGGGGGCAGATGTTAGTAGCCGGGGGGGGCAAAAATAATGGTCCCTCTCTGGGCTATTATTATCTGCCCCCACTCACTGGCTTTGTCTGTCTGGTTGCGAAAATAGGGCGGGAGCCCACGCATTTTTTTTCAGCAATTTTACACCTCATATATATATATACATGTCATTGAATTTGTGACACATATATATATATATTTATATTTGTAGTTCATACACTTCTACATAGTATAATAGCCGCTAATTCAATTGCCGGCTTTTGTGAAAATGCAGAACCCGACATGAAATGACACTTGGTGTACATAGGGTTAACCATGTCTTTTCATGTCCTTTGCTATCTAATTTGCACAAACAATTAAATCAGACTATGTGTGCAAAATTTCACACCTGTAGGGGTTAATTAAAGGTGTAAATTCGTAGCAAAAAAGTCCGTTTTTTTTACAACGAATTTACACCTTTAATTAACCCCTACAGGTGTGAAATTTTGCACACATAGTCTGATTTAATTGTTTGTGCAAATTAGATAGCAAAGGACATGAAAAGACATGGTTAACCCTATGTACACCAAGTGTCATTTCATGTCGGGTGACCCGACATGAAATGACACTTGGTGTACATAGGGTTAACCATGTCTTTTCATGTCCTTTGCTATCTAAGGCCGGAGTCACACTGGCGACAAAATCGGACGACTGCAATGCGATGAAATATCGCATTGCAGTCGGACCTATGTTAATCTATGGAGCAGCTCCCAGTATCAGATTTTTTGTGGTCCGTTTTAAACGTCCGTGTACAATCGCAGCATGCTGCGATTGTCACCGATTGTCGGTCGACAATCGCCAATGCAAGTCTATGGGAGCGATGAAAAATCTGATTACAAACGGACCACACTGTGTGACTTGCGATGAAATCGCATCGGTGTCCTTTAGAAAAGCCGGCAATTCATCCCCGCCTATACTGTAAAATCACACTGACAGCTTTAATAAAGACTAGAAAGAATAGATATATACACATAGAACACATACATATATATATACATGTCATTGTGACATGTATATATACATATATTTATAGTTCCTAGACTTCTACATACTGTAATAGCCGCTAATTCAATTGCCGGGTTTTGTGAAATCACAGAAGCCGACATGAAATGATACATTGTTTCCACACATTTAACCATGTAATTTCATGTATTTTTATATATGTTTGAAACATACAATTACATGAGTGTATTTGTGCAAAATTTCAGACATGTAGGGGTTAATTAAAGGTGTAATTTCGTTGAAAAAAAATGCGTGGGCTCCCGCTGTATTTTCTCCACCAGACAGACAAAGCAAAGCGAGTGGGGGCAGATAATAATAGCCCAGGGAAGGTGCATTTTTTTGTGCCCCCCCTGGCTACTAACATCTGCCCCCAGACACCCCAGAAAGGGCAAATCTATAATTAGATTCGCCCTTTCTGGCACTTTGCCCGTCTATTCCCATTGCCCTGTAGCGGTGGCGAATGGGTTAATCTCACCTTACTGTCACCTTGCAATTGAAAGGTGACCTTAAGGCAGGTTAATGATTGATAGCTGTCAATTAGACAACTATCAATTATTAATCCTATTGAAGTAAATAAAAAAACACACACACTTTAAGAATAAATAATTTTAATGAAATAAAAACACATTTTTTTGACCATATTTTATTTTACACTAAATCCGTGCGAAGCCATTGATCTCCTAAAATAAAGAAAAAGAAATAAAACAACATTATTCTTACCTATTCCGCCGATCTGTCACGTCCCACGCTGTAATCCTTCACAAAGGGTTAACTAGCTTTGAGCCAAGCAGTGCAAGTAATCCTGCATGCTCAGCTCAAAGCTCATGAATGAATAAGTTCCTCTCCTGGCGACAGGAGAGGATGTGTTTCATGAATGAAGCTTAATTGATTGTGTCCACTTTCCCTTTAGGTCAGGTCACTACAGTTAAATTGGCAAGAAATCAATTAAGCTCCATTCATGAATCTATTCCTCTCCTTTCGCTGGGAGAGGAACTTATTCATTCAGGGGAATACAGGTCTGAGACAGCATTATTAGCTCTCTGCGACCTTTAACCTGTTAACCCTTTCTGATGGATTACACCGTGGGACCTGACTGTACATCGGATTGGTAAGTATAATTTTGCTTTTTTATTTTATTTTTATTACAGGAAATGGTTTTAGCAGGAAAATAAAATATGGTCAAAAACTGTGTGATTATTTAATTAAACTTATTTTTTATTAAAGTGTGTGTGTTTGATTTTTCTTTCATACAATAGGATTAATAATTGATAGTTGCCTAATTGACAGCTATCAATTATTAACCTGGCTTAAAGTGACCTTTCAATTGCAAGGTCATTTTAACCCCTTATTAACCCATTTGCCACCGCTACAGGGCAATGGGAATAGACGGGCAAAGTGCCAGAAAGGGCGAATCTAATTATAGATTTGCCCTTTCTGGGGTGTCTGGGGGCAGATGTTAGTAGCCAGGGGGGGCTCAAAAAAATGTACCCTCCCTAGGCTATTATTATCTGCCCCCACTCGCTTGCTTTGTCTGTCTGGTGGAGAAAATACAGCGGGAGCCCACGCATTTTTTTTTAACGAATTTACACCTTTAATTAACCCCTACATGTCTGAAATTTAGCACACATATACTCATGTAATTGTATGTTTCAAACATATATAAAAATACATGAAATTACATGGTTAAATGTGTGGAAACAATGTATCATTTCATGTCGGCTTCTGTGATTTCACTGAAGCCGGCAATTGAATTAGCGGCTATAACAGTATGTAGAAGTGTAAGAACTATAAATATATGTATATATATATATGTCACAATGACATATATATATATATATATATATATATATATGTGCTCTATGTGTATATATCTATTCTTTCTTTTGGCATTTAAATACTATTCTTTTGGATCCATTATATGTCAGTTTTGCAAGCCTGCGAGAAAATCTCGCAAGTCGGATGAAAATCGGATGTTACAAGGTACACACACATGCGATTAAATCGCATCTTTGAAGGAAAATCGGATGCCAGAAGGATGTGTGATGTTTTTATTTTGATCCGATTGTCGACCGTCTAAAACGGACCGATTTTTTGTGGTTGTGTGTGACTCCAGCCTAATTTGCACAAACAATTAAATCAGACTATGTGTGCAAAATTTCACACCTGTAGGGGTTAATTAAAGGTGTAAATTCGTAGCAAAAAAAGTCCGTTTTTTTTACAACGAATTTACACCTTTAATTAACCCCTACAGGTGTGAAATTTTGCACACATAGTCTGATTTAATTGTTTGTGCAAATCAGATAGCAAACGACATGAAAAGACATGGTTAACCCTATGTACACCAAGTGTCATTTCATGTCGGGTGCTTCTGTCTTTTCACTGAAGCCGGCTTTACCCGGCAATTGAATGAGAGGATATTTTACTATGTAGAAGTGTATAAACTATACATATATGTATATATATATGTCACAATGACATGTATATATATATATATGTATTCTATGTGTGTATATTTAGTGTTTACAAGGAAAGAATGGGTTTTTTTTTAGTTGCGATATTTTGTTCCCATAGACTTACATGGGACTTCCGGTATCGGTATCGGGTATCGCCGATATTTTAGTGATATCGGCGATACCATTCCGATTCCGATACTTTAGGATATCGGAAAGTATCGCTCAACTCTACTCGCGGGAGCTGTTTACTTTCAGTCACAGAGGCGTGCAGGCGCAGGGGTAAGCACACCCTGGCACTTGGATTGTCAGTCCTCTGCAGGGATGAACTGCAGAGCTGGATGTCAGTCAAAGTGCCGGAACATGCCAGCACATCTGTATGACTGAAAGCCAGAGGCTTTCAGAAAAAATAAAGTTCATATTCTACCAGGAGCTGCAGTTTCAGTTCAGCGGCCACCACATTCCTAAAACTATTAACCTGCAGATTATCAAGATGTTTGCAGGTAAACTGCATTACAGGTTCCCTTTAGAAGAGCCTGAGTTGAAAAAAAAAGCCTTAAAGGGGTTGTCCTAGAATGGGTCATCAATATAAGTTTGGTGGGGCTGAGGATTACCTGACAACTGCTACTCGGAAGGTTGGATGGAAACAGTGTATGGAGCAAAACAGTGCAGCACATGACCGCGTATGTCGAGTCCGGCTTCCTCTTAATGCCCATTACCATCTCACCAACCCCCCACTGACCACATTCCCTTCAATGAAAACGCAACCAAATATTTATTTGGATAATTTTGGCCACAGCGGCCAGTTTATTAACAAAACAACATATAACAATAGTCCATAACCATACCAATAGGTATACAAAATTATGAGGGGGGAGTTCTTGGAGCTAAAAGATCTGGCATAACATCCGACAAAAACAACCATCAAAAAATTCGGCCACCATGTTACCCTCAGTCGTACAACCCAGCTCGAGGGCACCGTACTTCCCGTTCCGGGAAGACTAACCACCAAGACTCCCGGGGTAAAACCCCGTCCAGAGCCCAAAACAAAATGCAAGATCAACCCCACCTAATTTAAAGTGCCTGGAATTTTCCTTAAATTCCTTCCCCCAATCAATCATCGCCAACTCCAAGAACCCCCACCCCCGCCACTCCTGCCACTGTGACGAAAGACTAAATATATCAACCGGCCTATGCCATGGAAACCCCAATTAACTGTTCCCTCGCTAAATCCTCTCCCATGTAAACAGCCACACAAAATTAATAAAGGGAGGGAGGGTGGGTCTGTCCTTCACCGCTTTCAGCAGAATAATGGTGGTGTTTCCCGCACTTCCCCCCCAGTAACCTGCCACACCTCCCACTTCCCAACAACCCCACCCCCCAGCCAATCACATTAATGCCTTCCGTATTTTAAATTAAAAGCCTGTCCGCCCACCGTAGTCATGTGAGGGCCTACATTAGCTTCGCCCTATTCCGGCCCCATCTGTATGTTGTCTAACGTTTGTGCCTGAATACTGCACTTCTTCTCCCTGTATGTACACACAGTATATACTATATATATATATATATATATATATATATATTGTAAGCTTTTCAGGGGATATAGCTCTGGGATCGCCATCCGGGTAGACAGAATGGCATAGAAACAGTTCATTCAGAGACAGCAGTTCTGGTAAAAACTGGCCGCAACCAGCTTTATTAAAGTCCACAGCAAACAGATATAAAACAAATCATAAACAGAAGACCTAGGCTTGTCTAGCCACTTACTACACTTAGATAGATTTCCCTATCTATCCGGGTCCCGACTCTACCAGCCGGGGCCAAAACAACACATATGTTTAGCATTTACCAGCATTTACCAGCATTGAGGTTCACAGAGTCTCCTCCTTGTGTCTGAAGGCACCTTCAACGTCCAGACTTGAGAGAGCTCCCCTCCTATTCAGCAGCTATCCGCATGGATTCTCACAGAGACTACTCCTGTGTCCGGGGTACATCGAGCACCCAGACTGAGATAGCTCAAACTCCTGGAGACACCTTCTGTGCCTGGACCCTCCTGTGTCCAGACTAAACGAGCTCTCTGACTGTGTTCCCAGACACCTACTTCTGGTCTCCTAATTAACACCTGAGTAGTTTCAGGCCTGAGCTGCAAGTGTGTAATGAATGTAAGGTGTAGTGACCTTTCTCTACCACTAGGTTTACAAAGCCACACATTTCCCTTATACCATACAGCACAGTACCTAGGTGAAATGTACACCCCATTCGACACATATTCCTTCACTGTCTCACAATATATACAGTACAGACAAAAGTTTGGACACACCTAAACAATACCTTTACATGCGTGCAGAGCTTTTCCAACCGACAATTCAGTGGCTTCCCATAATAAAGCAAAAAAAAAGAAAAGCAGTACAAAAACATGAAAAAAGTGGACTTTATTGCCCCATGGCATGGCGACGTTTCGGATGTAGGCTTGAGAAAGGATACTACATCCGAAACGTCGCCATGACATAGGGCAATAAAGTCCACTATCTTCATGTTTTTTTGTGCTGCTTTTCTTTTTTTGCTTTATATATATATATATATACCGTATATATATATATATATATATATATATACCAGGCAAAATAAGTATTGAACACATCACAAATTTTCGAAGTAAATATATTTCTAAAGGTGCTGTTGACATGAAATTCTTTCCAGATGTCGGCCACAGCCCATCAAATAAGATCAAATAAGATATATATGAAGATATATATAGAAGTGGTGACATATTTCTATTATACTTTTCATCTTGTTCCACTCCTGGTTTTGGCTTACAGTAAAATACTGACCAAATACTGTATTTGGTCAAGTTAAGCATGAAAGAATGTGTTGAAAAGAGGCACCCGACAGCTCAGTGTTCAGTCCCATAGAACTGATAGTAAGGGCTGGATTTTGAGCTCTTAGGTGTCTCTATCATAAACACATTCTTTGATGCTTATTTTCAGGAGTTTTGCTTGACTCTGGTCCCCAATCATTACTAATAGTCCTTTGCGTGTATGTTAGGAATTTAATCAACGGTTTGCCCTGTTAATTGAATTTTTTAAATTTTATTTATGTAAAAGTGGACATCAATATTACAATTTTTTTTTCAATTTTCCTGACTTTTGTAATTATACAGACTTCATATACACACTGCATCCTGTGACCTTGAAGCTCGGCATTGTCATTTAGTTCGCTCTCTTACAGGTTCTATTAAAGCCCCAAACAATGAACCTGTGGGAGTGCGGCAGATGAAAAAAATAGAATATTCTTAGAGCACAATGTAACATTTCTCTTTTCCGGATCGCTTAAAGTAACAAAAAAAAATCAATTTTAAAACTTTGCAATGTTCATAGGTCCATAAAATAAGGATGATTGTTCTGGGGTAAGACTGGTGAATTAATTTAAGAGTTATGTTACTTTCTAGATGGCCGCTGTTTAATTGATCTATGCAACCCCCAGCAGGACTGCCGAGCGATTTCAGAAAATTATGCCGTACGTAAGATATCAATTTTGCCTTGAATTGACGGAACAAATTAGATTTTAGCTGATTTATTTCTAATATCTGTCTGTGGTTTCAGCCTGGGGAGCTGGGATGGAGAAAATTGGCGACATAAAAGAATGTTAAATAATAGGCTTTTAGAACACCGTGTAACCGGAGAGATTGAGTCAGTAAGACGTTTGCTCTCAGAGTGACTGACATTGGAGAGCAGCAATTGGGAACTGGTACAAGAAACCCAGAGAGATTTTCTGGAGTAAACGAGCGCTGGTACGTGTATGTTCAGTGAATGTGTAGAAGCTGAAGTTCATACTTGGCAACTTTCCCTCAAGAAGGAAGGACCTCCTGAACTTCCATAAGAGTCAGAAACTGCTCTGGTGAACTGGCCTGAAACCAGCTTGATATTGTTTCTTCAGTTAGAAATGTAGGAAACAGTGTGGAGAGGCAGGTACGTGAGGTGAGGAATGGGAACATAGGATTACGACTATGGACAAAACTTGCCTACGCTTCACATGCCGCAGATTAACTAATCTCCCACATGCTTGCCTTCATGCATAGGTGTAGCTGCCTGGAGCCTTATCTTCTCAAATTCTTGGTTGCTTCTGTGATCATGGACCAAGTTCATAACTGTTCTTGGGATGTCGTTGTACTGCTGAGCCCCAAAATCTGTGACAGGCCTCCATCTACCCATCACCATTCATAAATAATAATAGGTTTTCTTCTCTGGCATAGAGGTCTTGGGACTGCTACCATTGCATTCTTACTAGTATTACTATATTTTTGTGACTGATCTTGAGTCTCTTTTTGAAGGCTTTTCCATCACACGGCCTACATCCCTCCTGGTTACAGGTACTGCACATCAAAAGAGAATTTTATTACTACCACTTCATTAACATTTTGTAAGTCATGAAAAATTACAGCAAGGCAGCAGATAACATCTTAAAGGGATTGTCCAGAAGGTAAAATCAATTTACCAATAGTTCAGAATAAGGTAAAATATTATGAGAAGCAATCAACTAGCCAATCATGTGCCGCTCATGTTCTGATGCAGCCCGGGTGTCCTGCAAATTTTATCTCCTGATTAGAGTTGAGCGAAACAGGTCGGTCAGATTCAAAAGTCGCCGACTTTCGCCAAAGTCGGGTTTCATTGGCCGAAACCTGACCATAGCGTGCAGTCGGCCATGCGGTTGTCGACACGAGCTCCCAAGTCGGTTTTCCCATAATGCTTGCAGGCGCCTTTTTTCAGCCAATGAGCAAGGACATACACTGTGGGCAACGAGATGACATGGGCAGTGTCCACCACCATCTTAGGGAAGGGCATTGCAGTGATTGACTTGCTTTGGGGGGCGTCATAGTGTCTATAAAAGCCCTCACCGCCGACCTCCATTTCACTTCTGCCGACATAATAGTAGGGAGAGGTTGCTGACGCTGTTTATCAGTAGGGAGAGAGTTAGGTAGGAAAGAGAAATTTTCTGTGCTTGTGCTGATAGCAATTGTTCTGTACAGTTAGTGTGCAGTGACGGGGAAGATTTTCTTGTGTGCAGCAGCGCTAGTTATTAGGCTGCCTGTCAGTGACAGGGGATGATATTCTTGTGTGCAGCAGCGCTGGTTATTAGGCTGCCTGCTAGCTGTATTGCTGTGTGTACACTGCAGCACTAATACTTTAATTCTTTTTTTCTGCACACTAAGGCCTCTTTCACACTTCCGTTGTGTGACGTCCGCCCATCCGTGAAAATGGCGGATCCGTCAGAAAAGTAAAAAAACGGATGCAAAACTGGTGAGAGAGAGAGAGAGAAGAGAGAGAAAAGAGACCCCGGACACTGTTTTCTGCATTTTACTATGGTTTTCAATAGAGGCGACGGATACGCAGGCGGATTCCGTCAAAACGGATGCTGGCGGATCCGCCGCCCATAGGCGGCCATTGTACAAAATGGCGGATGCGGCGGATCCGCCGTTGTCCGCCATTTTGGCGGTCAAAAAAAACGTTGCATTGGACATTTTTTTGAAATGACGGACGCCAATTTTTTGGCGGATCCGTCCAAAAACGGACCTAACGGACGACCATCCGTCAAAATCCATCACTAATGCAAGTCTATGGGAAAAAAACGGATCCGCCAAAAAAAAATGGCGGATCCGTTTTTTTCACATTTTGACGGATTTTGACTGATGTCGCACGACTGAAGTGTGAAAGAGGCTTTACCGACCGTTCATTTTTTCCCACACCGTATAGAGCTGTACGCTACTCACACACTATCGTGTACCGGCTGGTATCACGAACAAATACATGCTATCTGTGTGTGACTCCGGAAATATATACAGAGATTGCAATTTTTCCTACCATATACGCTGTACTGTTCTGAGACAGACGTATATCTGCTCTTTGTATTACGGTCAAATTCATACTGAGTGAGGTCTGTGTGGACTCTGGAATTTACAGAGATTGCAATTTTCCCTACATAGCATACAGCTGTACGCTTCTGAGCAGTACGTATATCTGCTCTTTGTATTACGGTCAAATTCATACTGAGTGAGCGTCTGTGTGTGACTCTGGAAATATATACAGAGATTGCAATTTTCCCCTACATAGCATACAGCTGTACGCTTCTGAGACAGTACCGTATATCTGCTCTTTGTATTACGGTCAAATCCATACTGAGTGAGCGTCTGTGAGTGACTCCGGAAATATAAACGGAGATTTAAATTTTCCCCTACGCCATATACAGCTGTACGCTCCTCATACAGTACCATATATCTGCTGGCATTTTTGGTACAATTTCCCAAACATGAGGAAGTATGGTGGAAGAGGCCGCATAGGTTGGCGGGGGGGGGGCCAGCTGGGAATGATGGTGGTGGTGGTGGTGCATCTGCTGGTAGTGCCAAAAGCCCAATAGCATCGACATCGCAGCTGCGGTTATCTGGCAGGCCCATAGCAGTCCAAAAATGTGTTAAAAAAACAAAAAGAGTTGCAGGACAGCTTGGCCAGACGGTCAAATTAGCACTGCGTGCAAGCCCTGAAAATTTATCCCATAGTAGGAAGAGTGTATTGTGGCCCTTTTTTTTTACCAAAATCCTATTGATGAGGCAAAGGTTATCTGTAAGAAGTGCAGAAGGACCTTTAGCCGAGGGAAAAATCTCTGAAAATTGAATACCAGTTGCATGCTTAGACATTTAAACACCATGCACTTGCAAGCGTGGACGGACTACAAAACCTCACTGGCTTTGAACGTCTATATTGCCAAACTGATCTCATTAGAGATGACGCCCTTCCGTTTGGTTGAAAGCGCAGCGTTCCGAGAGCTCATGGCCTACGCTGTCCCACGCTATTAACTACCCAGTCGGCACTTCTTTTCTAGAAAAGCCATCCCTGCTCTCCACCTGCATGTAAAAGACCGCATTGTCCATGAACTCAAACAATCAGTGAGTGGAAAGGTGCACCTCACAACAGATGTATGGGCCAGTAGGCATGGCCAGGGCCGTTACGTGTCCATCACTGCGCACTAGGTTAATGTGGTGGATGCAGGGTCCCACGGCGGTGTCACAGAGCTGCCTAGCCCATGGTATATGCAACAGTTGGCTGTAGGCGTTCGACCCTCCTTCTCCTCCAGAAGCAAAAGCTCGTCGACAGAGCGCTGTCACACGAGCACTCCATCCGCAGCTGCCAGTGTTGCACACGAGGTGTCCCACTATCGATCAGCTAGTGGTTAGTGTCAGCAGGCTGTTTTAAAAATAATGTCTTTGGGCGACAACAGACACACCGTGGAGGTACTGGCCGACTACTTGCAGTGAGAAACTGAGTCATGGCTGGGCAGTCTACATCTTGAGCCAGGCAAGGTAGTCAGTGATAACGGCCGTAATTTTGTGGCGGCCATAGCCCTGGCAAAACTCAGACACATACCTTGCCTGGCTCACACCTTGAACCTGGTGGTGCACTGCTTCATAAATAATTATCCGGAGTTACCAGCCCTGCTCCATAAGGTGCGAAGGCTGTGCTCGCACATTCGTCGCTCTCCGTAGACTCCAGTCGTATGCAGAGGCTGCAGCGATCACTACTCCTCCCCAAGCACCGCCTAATCATAGACGTTGCAACAAGGTGGAACTCCACCATGCACATGGTTGAGAGGCTGTGCGAACAGAGGCAGGCTGTAATGCATTTGTGGGAGGATACACGGGCAGGCAGTTTGAGGGCGACATGGAGTTGTCGGGTGTGCAGTGGTCAAAGCTGAAAGACCTCTGTAAAGTCCTTCAGTGTTTAGAGGAATGCACATGGCTGGTAAGCGTAGACGACGCCATCATAAGCATGAGCATCCCACTTATGCGTCTGCTCATGCAAACTTTGACGCACATTAAGGATCAGGCATCTGCAGTGGAGGAGGAGGGAAGCCTTTATGACAGTCAGGCATTGTCTGCTCAGAGAACTGTCCTGGATGAGGTGTAGGAAGAAGAGGAGGAGGATGAGAATGAGGGGGATGATTATTTTGGGGAGGATGATGCTTCTCAGGGGGCAAGAGAAAATGTTGGCTTGCCAAGGTCAGATACAGGGTTTGTGCGTGAATGGAGGGATGTGGATTTGGCAGAAAGTGCTCCTCCACCCACCACTGGCAGTGCATCATTGACACCTGGAACATTGACCCACATGTGTGATTATGTCTTGCGGATCCTAAAAAGAGACCCCCGCATTGCCAAAATTATGAAGGATGATGACTACTGGTTGGCCAGCATCTTCGATCCGCGCTATAAAGGCAAATTACAGAACATCATGCCACAGGAGAATCTAGAGCTGATATTGGCGAACAAACAAGCAACTCTGGTAAACCGTTTGTTAGAGGCATTCCCAGCACACAGCAGTGGTGCAGGTTCTATCACGAGCCGTACTGGGCCAAATGGAAGAGGTGTTCGTGGTGCACACAGTCAAAGTGGCGTTGGATACAGGGGTTTCATGACCATGTTGTGGTCTGATTTCTCGAGTAACGCTCACACGACTGGTAATACTGTATCGATTGCAACAGACAGGAGACAACAGTTGTCAACTATGGTTCAAAATTACCTCTCCTCCCCTATCGATGTTCTCCCTCACAGTTCATTCCCTTTGACTACTGGGCCTGTAAACTGGACACCTGGCCTGAATTGGCACAATATACCTTTCAGGAGCTCGCTTGCCCTGCTGGTAGTGTGCTATCAGAAAGAGTCTTCAGTGCTGCTGGATCAATCCTGACAGAAAGAAGGACCCGGCTGTCGACCCAAAATGTAGGTGATCTCACCTTCATTAAAATGAACCATGCCTGGGTTTCAAAGGATTTTGTACCACCATCCCCTGATGACACATAATTGCCAGCAAAATGGCTCGCTTTGTCCTCCTCTTCCTCCGACTTCTCCAATTCCTCCATTTGCAGCTGCTGAACGTCCAGCCTACACCTCAACATATGCCAGTTTTTCCACCTCCCTAACTGGGTTGTACCCCCCAGGGCCGGGGTCAGGACCTGGCGCACCCGGGCAAGTGCCGGTGCCCTGAGCAGGTGGGGGGCCCACTCGCCGTCAGAGACACTGGCATACTATGAGGGGCCCTGTGCCAGTGCTGGCGCCCACGAGTGGGCCCCCCCTGCTTGCTCAGGGCCCCAGCACTTGCAGTACTTACCTCTCCCTGCTCTACCGCTGTGACGTCTTCCGCGTTTCCTGACAGTGACATTCAGGTCAGAGAACGCGATGATGTCACGTCTGTGAACCTTCGGCCTGAACAGTCACAGTGCAGAGAGCTGGAAGATGGCGACACTGAGGAGTTCAGAGTAGAGCAGTGCACAGCGAGTAGAGGTAATTCATTTTTTTTTAATGGTTGGAGCAATATATGGGGAGCATTATACACTGGAGAATTATATATGGGGCCCATCATACACTTGAGCATCATAGATAGGGCCCATTATACACTGGAACATCATCCATGGGGCACAACATATACTGGAGCATCACATGGAGCCCATTATATTTGGCGCATCATATGGGGCACATTATATATGGAGCATCACATGGAGACCATTATATATGGAGCATTATATATGGGGACCATTATATTTGGAGCATTATATGGGGTTCATCATACACTGGAGCATCAGATATGGGGCCCATCATATACTAGAGCATCATATGGGGTTCATTATTTATGGGGCATCATATAGGGCCCTTTATATATGGAGCATCATATGGAGCACATATGGGGCCTATTCTGTATGGAGCATTATATGGAGGCCATTCTGTATGGAGCAATATATGGGGCTCATTATTCTGTATAGAGCAATATATGGGGCTCATTATTCTGTATGGCGCACTATGTGGTGCCCATAATACTGTATGGAGGACTATACTGTCTGTTTTTTGAGCTATTGTAGAATTTAAAATAGATATCACTCATGTAATGTAAGAAGTGAAGTATTTGGCATTGTACTATATCTATATTTCTCTGCCGTATCAGAGCATCATGAATTGTGGTATGTGTTAAAGGGGCCCACTGAAACTCTTTGGCCTGGGGCCCACGAAAACCTGGAGCCAGCACTGCCCCCCACTACTTTAGCCAAATAACCCCCAGTTTTCAATGCGTTACTATTATTATAAAGTTAATTAAGGTTGACAAGCTTAAGTAATAAGAATTGATGTCGTTGGCATTGAAATGGGCACTGTAGGTGTGTTTACTGTCCTCCACTCCCTGCCGACTTTTATTCCCTATTGACTTGCATTGGGGTCGGATTTTCAACTCCGACCCGACCATTTCCGTTAGTCGGCCGACTTCGTTCGACTCGACTTTTGAGAAAGTCGGGTTTCACGAAACGCGACTCGATCCTAAAAAAGGCAAAGTCGCTCATCTCTACTCCTGATTAGAGTTGAGCGATACTTTCCGATATCCTAAAGTATCGGATCGGAATGGTATCGCCGATATCACTAAAATATCGGCGATACCCGATACCGATACCGGAAGTCCCATGTAAGTCTATGGGAACAAAATATCGCAACTAAAAAAACCTCTTTCTTTCCTTGTAAACACTAAATATACACACATAGAATACATATATATATATATACATGTCATTATGACATATATATATATACATATATGTATAGTTTATACACTTCTACATAGTAAAATATCCTCTGATTCAATTGCCGGGTAAAGCCGGCTTCAGTGAAAAGACAGAAGCACCCGACATGAAATGACACTTGGTGTACATAGGGTTAACCATGTCTTTTCATGTCCTTTGCTATCTAATTTGCACAAACAATTAAATCAGTCTATGTGTGCAAAATTTCACACCTGTAGGGGTTAATTAAAGGTGTAAATTCGTTGTAAAAAAAACTGACTTTTTTGCTACGAATTTACACCTTTAATTAACCCCTACAGGTGTGAAATTTTGCACACATAGACTGATTTAATTGTTTGTGCAAATTAGATAGCAAAGGACATGAAAAGACATGGTTAACCCTATGTACACCAAGTGTCATTTCATGTCGGGTTCTGCATTTTCACAAAAGCCGGCAATTGAATTAGCGGCTATTATACTATGTAGAAGTGTATGAACTACAAATATAAATATATATATATATGTGTCACAAATTCAATGACATGTATATATATATATGAGGTGTAAAATTGCTGAAAAAAAATGCGTGGGCTCCCGCCCTATTTTCGCAACCAGACAGACAAAGCCAGTGAGTGGGGGCAGATAATAATAGCCCAGAGAGGGACCATTATTTTTGCCCCCCCCCCGGCTACTAACATCTGCCCCCAGACACCCCAGGAAAGACAAATCTATAATTAGATTCACCCTTTCTGGCACTTTGCCCGTCTATTCCCATTGCCCTGTAGCGGTGGCGAATGGGCTAATATGGGGTTAAAGCCACCTTGCTATTGAAAGGTGACCTTAAGCCAGGTTAATAATTGAGAGCTGTCAATTAGACAACTATCAATTATTAATCCTATTGCATGAAATAAAAATAAAACACACACACTTTAATTAAAAATCATTTTAATGAAATAAAGACACATGTTTTTGACCATCTTTTATTTTACTGCAAAAACCATTTCCTGTAATAAAAATAAAATAAAAAAGCAAAATTATTCTTACCTATCCCATGCACAGTCAGGTCCCACGGTGTAATCCTTCAGAAAGGGTTAATGTTTACTGCAGGGACCGCAGCTAATGCTGCAGCCTCACAGTAAACCCCAAATGAATGAGTTCCTCTCCTGCCTGACAGGAGAGTAAAGGCTGGGTGTCACATAACGATACACCAGCGATCCCGACAACGATATGCACTTGTCAGGATCGCTGGTGTATCGCTACATGATCGCTGCTGAGCTGCCAAACAGGCAGCTCAGGCAGCGATCTGGGACAGCGACACTGCGGGTAACATCGCTTAAGGGCCCGTCTCACATAGCGATATCGCTACCGAGATCGCTGCTGAGTCACTAGTTTTGTGACGCAGCAGCGAGCTCACCAGCGATATCGCTGTGTGTGACATTCAGCGACGATCAGCCCCCCTGCCGGGTATCGCTGATCGTCGCAGAAATGTCAGGACCTTTTTTTGATCGCTGGTTTCCCTCTGACAGGCACGCATCGCTGCGTGTGACAGGCGGGAGACCAGCGATCCGCTGGTAACCAAGGTACACAGCGGGTTTCCAGGCACCGCGCAGCGCTTGGAAACCCGCTGTGTACCTTGGATACCAGCTCCCTGCATCAGGGCGCTGGTATCCAAGGTACACAGCGGGTTTCTAGGCACAGCCCTGCGCCTGGAAACCCGCTGTGTACCTTGGTTACCAGCGGATCGCTGGTCTCCCGCCTGTCACACGCAGCGATGTGTGCCTGTCAGCGGGAAACCAGCGATCAAAAAAAGGTCCTGACATTTCAGCGACGATCAGCGATACCCGGCAGGGGGGCTGATCGTCGCTGAATGTCACACACAGCGATATCGCTGGTGAGCTCGCTGCTGCGTCACAAAACTAGTGACTCAGCAGCGATCTCGGTAGCGATATCGCTATGTGAGACGGGCCCTTAAGTGGAAAGCTTAATTGATTGCTTTCCACTTTCACTTCAGGTCAGCCAGGGACACAATCAGTGACGTCAGAGGGAACTGATTAACAAAAATAGGGGTTCCCTTCGAAAAAAAAATGGCGTGGGGTCCCCCCTATTTTTGTTAACCAGCCAGATGAAGCAGACCGCTGAGGCCTGGATTTTCAGGCTGTTAAGGAGCCAAGATCCATGGACCTTGCCAGCCTGATAATACTAGGCCACAGCAGTCGGCATATCTTGGCTGATTAACAAAAATAGAGGATCCCCTCGAAAAAAATTGGCGTGGGGTCCCCCCTATTTTTGTTAACCAGCCAGATGAAGCAGACCGCTGAGGCCTGGATTTTCAGGCTGTTAAGGAGCCAAGATCCATTGACCTTGCCAGCCTGATAATACCAGGCCACAGCAGTCTGCATATCTTGACTGATTAACAAAAATAGGGGATCCCCTCGAAAAAAATTGGCGTGGGGTCCCCCCTATTTTTGTTAACCAGCCAGATGAAGCAGACCGCTGAGGCCTGGATTTTCAGGCTGTTAAGGAGCCAAGATCCATGGACCTTGCCAGCCTGATAATACCAGGCCACAGCAGTCTGCTTAGCTTGGCTGGTTAACAAAAATAGGGGATCCCCTCGAAAAAAAAATGGCGTGGGGATCCCCCCTATTTTTGTTAACCAGCCAAGTAAAATGCAGACTGCTGCGGCCTGGTATTAAAAGACTGTCAAGGCCCATGGATTTTGGCCCTCAACAGCCTGATAATACCAGGCTACAGCAGCCCCACATTTGGCGCATCAAAAGATGTGCCAATTGTGGCACTTTACCCGGCTCTTCCCACTTGCCCTGTAGCGGTGGCAAGCGGGGTAATAAGGGGTTAATGTCACCGTTGATTGCACGGTGACAATAAGCCCGGTTGATAATGGAGAGGTGTCAATAAGACACCGATCCATTATTAATCCCAAAGTTTTTAAATGTTTAAAAAAAAGACAAAGCAAGAAAAAAGTCTTTTAATGAAATAAAAGAGACAACACAGTTTTCATTAATTTTATTGTACTCTCATTCCTGCGACGCCATCGATCTCCTGTAAAAAAAGAAAAAAAACAAACCAACAGTATACCACCTGTCCGACGCAGTCCATAGTAACGACAGTCCCACGACGATCCAGCTCTGCTACATCGCAATGACAGGCAGAGCCTGTCATCGCGACGCAGCACAGCTGATTACCTGCTTCCCCGGCGGTGACGTCATCGGACTGACTGCTTTACGGCCGGGATTACCCAGCAGTCACTGCAGTTATCGCGAGAAAACTGCATGTGACCGCCGGGGAAAGAAGATTGCGGCCATGAAGCAGTCCAGCCCGTGACCGCCGGAGATCTTCTGCCAGGTAAGTGCCGCTGACTCCTGACAGACCCGACCGACGGACACTGACAGTGACAGTGACAATCCCGATTCCGGTATCCGATATGACGAAAATATCGGAACTCGGAATCGGAATTCTGATACAGCCAATATCGGCCGATACCCGATATTTGCAGTATCGGAATGCTCAACCCTACTCCTGATCCTATCTTGACACACGGGAAAAGCTAACAAATTCTGTTCAGCCAATCACTGGCTAAGCTGGTCCTAACGCTGGCCAGTGATTGGCTGAGAGGGCATTTTCTGACATCAACTATATCTATATAGATACATTACCAAAGATAACTTTATAGGTATACAATATAATACATACATCAATAATACACAATCGATATGTTATCATAGATTCTTCATTATATAAACATTATCAAGATGAGAAAAATGTTTTGGATTCAAATTTGCCGACTTCGCCAACCCCTAATATTCACCTCACTACTCACTTCTTGGCCACCCGGCTCCATGCTACCTGTTGTCCGGTCTTTTTCCCTTTGCCATTGCTCTCCGCATCCCCTTCTTCTCCACTATAGGCCAGAACTTCTTGCCTGGTGACTGCACATAGTAAGGTCGCAGAGCACATCGTGAAGTCAAAACATTGCAAATTTATGATGTGATGCCCAGTGACACCCAAGACCTGATCGTGTTGTGGAATTCCTAGCTGATAGCGGAGAGAGATTCAATGCAAAACAGCAGATAAAAGAGGAGCAGACAGCGAGCCGCAGGACGGCTGGAGATATTGCTTCTAACGGGACACTACCATAACTTTATAGACAATCATCTTGGCTATCTCATACATAACTTTGACTTGCAACTATTTAGCATATGATTAGTTATGCATTGTTACTGTTTTGCTCCTAAAAAATAAAATTTTAATTTGCATTATTTTGTTAGCATTTTGTATATTCACCTTTTGGCTTTCAACATTGCCTGAATCCTTCAGGGCATGCCCATGGTCAGATTCAAACATGTCTCCACCAAAATCTGATCCAGGTCTCTTCTAGACGTTCCCAAAGTTGGCGCATACTTGTTGACTCACTTGGGTATGTATACAGTTTTTTCTTCAACTCTACCCACAAGTGTTCAATTGGGTTGAGGTTTGTGGACTTTGAGGGCCATTCCAGCATCTCTGCTTCTTTGTCATTGAGCCATTTTTTCACCAATCTCGTCGTATGCTTTGAGTCATTGTTCTGCTGGAACACTTTGTCGTCCTTTTCATGCCCATAGAACTCAAGTGTACAAAGTAACTCATCTTGTAGGATGCTCACATATAGCTCAGCATTGAGACCACCATGGATCCTGGTCAAGTACCCATCGCCTTTGGCTGTGAAACAACCCATATTATCAGGCTTCCTCCACTGAACTTGACAGTTTCCTCAATTTCTCAATCCATTAGCCCCTTTTTCTCATGCTTCATCCAGAACAATTTGCACCCATCAGTCTTTCGACTTTTGTCTCCTCACTCCAAATCACTTGTTTCCCATCTTCTACTGTCCACTTTTCATAGCTTTTCCTAATCTTGAGCTGAAGCTTCTCATGATAATATTGAAGTCAAAGATTCTTCACCTTTTGTGGGACACCATTCCAGACTTGTGTAACGTGCATCACATGGTGCTTGCATAGATGTCTGTGATCTCCCTACTAGGAAGCATAGGAGCGTTTGTCGCACCAGAAACCACCTTATTGGCTCCAATATTTTGCCTAGATATCCACCTCTTGGGTTTTGACTGAATGGATGGACTTCATTTCATATTCTTCCAACTGTCATGGCACGTGCCTGATACAGTTTGGCAATTTTCTTGGCCGAGAGACCGCTATTGATGAGCTGGATGATGCTGTTTCTTTTCTTGGTAAATCTTCTTCATGACTGCTCCTTGATTCAAACCATAAATCTATTACTTGGGACTCAAAACCTAAAAACACACTCAGCTATTAGGGAATGTGAGGACAGATTTAAATTTGTAGTATACTAAAAGAAAAAGATTTTTCCACCACCAGGAGTAAAACAGTACTAACGATACAGTGACATGACAAGAATCTATATAACTAATCATATGCAATATAACTGCAAGTCAAATTTAATTATGAGAAAGCCAAGATGATTGTCTATAAAATGATGGCAGCCTCACGTTCAAAGCAGTAGTGGATGGTGAGATATGGAGCCTGAAAGTCAAAAATTCAAAACATTGTTATCCTTTTGCTCATTAGTGTATTTCTTATGTGAATACATTATTATAACAGCTGATGCTAGTCGATCTGCAGGATTCGGTCCACTGGCCACGTCAGTAATTTGTGACTACTGGATGGGAGCCTCGAGAACCTCCTCGTACCAGCCAGCATGTCAGGCTCCTCTTTTGAATAGCTGGACTGGCACAATGTCTTAATTGCAGAGTGACACACAATTGACCTCGCCCCAGGTGAACAAATCAAAAGAAGAGCTGCATCAGACAGAATGGGGAAACTTTCCTCTCCGAAAACTTGAGCAATTGGCCTCCTGACTTTCCAAACATTTGCATACAGTTGTAAAAAGAAGAGGGGATGCTCCACAAGTGTAGAAATGGCCTGGACCCAACATTTTTTAGAGGTTTTGCTACTATCAATATCTAAATTAATTTTGAAAAACTAAAATGTATAATGTTAATCTACTGATCTGTTTTTATCGTCTGCCATGAATAAAAAATGGCTATAAGAGATATAATAATTGCATTCTTATTTTCTTTATATTTTACAAATCGCTCCATTTTTGTAGGAATTGGGGTTGTATCTACTGTGCATTATGATGGATACTTCTTTAAAGATACATAAATTAAAATACATCATCATATATAAATTGTAATGATATATTGTCATAGATACTTCAAATAAGTTATAAGGAACTTTTTAGTTCGGCTGCTCTCCTCACTCTTGAGATGTGTCCCGCATTCCTGAAAATGAACAGACGGTGTTTGTTATGTAAGGACAAATCGGAATGAAAAATTTCAGATTTTTTTCTCTTTATGAC
The DNA here is from genome assembly GCA_033576555.1 of Oophaga sylvatica. Classification (NCBI taxonomy): domain Eukaryota; kingdom Metazoa; phylum Chordata; class Amphibia; order Anura; family Dendrobatidae; genus Oophaga; species Oophaga sylvatica. Next base: position 47,667 of record JARQOD010001814.1, on the reverse strand, counting down.
AGATGGAAAAGTCAGTAGAATATTTTTCTTGTTTTTATTTTTCTTCATTATTCTATGTTCTTTAAGGGTTTGATTTGTGTGTGTTTTTAATGTATCTTATATTAAATCTAAATGATTCTCACATAAAACAATAACTAAAAAATAAATGTAAGAAAACATGTTCCCTCTCACTTGGCCATTGGGGGAATTCGAGGTAAGACCTTTTGTGTCCTAATAGACACTAATGTTCAAAGGCAGAAGTCTTGGTGCTCTATTGGAAAACTTACAATTCATCCCCTATTCTGGGACACCAACAAATATCCAGCTTTTTTATTAAAAGGAATAGATAACCAGGTTCCTGTCACATAATCTGAGAGTAGCATAATGTAGAGACAGTGACTCTGATTCCAGCGATATGTCATTTACTGGGCTGCTTGCTGTAGTTTTGATGATTGTAGATTATCACCAGCAAACTAGTAAACCTGCTGTCATGTAGTCTTACATATTCATGAGCTCTGTGCAACCCCGCCCCCACCACTGATTGGCAGCTTTTTACCTATGCACAGTGGGTACTGAAAGCTGCCAATAAGTGGTGTGGGTGGCGATATTCATTCAGAGATCTGCCCAGGACAAAACTGTGATTTTATCAAAACTGAACCAATCAGCCCAGTAAGTGACACATCGCTGGAATCAAGAGTTTCTGTCCCTACATCATGCTGCTCTCAGATGGGGTAGCAAAAACCTGCTGACACATTCCCTTTAAATATAATTTACACCTAATCAGATGGGCGTTGTTAAAACCCTTTTTTAAAGGCACCCCTTGGTTTTTTCTGCAATAAAACATGTAGGATGCAGGAAATGCAGTGAAAATGTGCAAAAATTCTTGTTTAAGTTTTCTTCACACAACCACTATTCATATCAAGTGCATAATAATTGTATGAGAAAAATGTCACATTAAAATAGTTTCTTACTTCCATGGCAATTTTTGAGGAATAACAATGGTTAATGAGTCTTAGACCCTTCATTGAGAATTGACATTTTCTAATATAAAGTAAATGGGATTTGAAATAGAAAAAAAGTTATACTTTATGCCACTCATACAAGGAAGGCACAGATCGGCAAAATATATACATAAAAATAATCACTTATGGTAGAATGGGCACCATGGTTAGAGCTAGTAAAACCCAGTACTCTCTTTGAAGAAGCGAGAAGCGTGACATAACTCTATACTCCTGGTACAGATATTCTGATATGAATGGGGGAGGAGGAACTGGATATCGGTAGCAGGGAACATATGCTTCTGCCTTGGCCTGAGTAATTAAAAACAGGCCTTAAAGCAACTAACTGAAGCTTTGCTCCAAAGAAAAGAAAGGCTAGGAACACCTCTATGGGGTTCAAACTCTTACCTGTATGGGGTCCGCATTAGAGTTGGTGCAAATTGCTTCACATTGCTTCACAAGAGCAGAGAAGTGGACATCAGCAAGTAAGAGGAAGTAATCCATTTTTTGTGCTTCAACCACAGACCCCTATTGTGGCAAATGGAATGAGTTTTGTAGATGAATTCTTACCAGGTCTAGTCCTGACTTCTTGATGGTTACTATGCTTCTGGTCCTGAGTTCCTGTGCTCTTGGTCCTGAGCTTTCAGTTGTGAGCTCATGTCCCTGGTCCTGCGTTTTCAATTCTGAATTCCTTTTCTCCCTGTTCTCCTGGTACAAAGTTCCTAATTTTTCCTTTAATTCCTATCATAAATTTCAAATTGTGAATTGTGGTTGTTCTTGAATTACTTGTTCTTAATCTGAGTTTTTGATTGTTTTGCTGTTTTATAGTCCTAAGTTTCCAAGTTCTACATTTCTGGGCATCAGTTGTCAAGTTTATGTACAAGATACTGGTCCTGAGTAGAGTTGAGCGATACTTTCCGATATCCAAAAGTATCGGAATCGGAATGGTATCGCCGATACCCAAAAAATATCGGCGATACCCGATACCGATACCGGAAATACAATGTAAGTCTATGGGAACAAAATATCGGAATTAAAAAAAACCCCATTCTTGCCTTGTTGGTTAATTGTACATGAAGGAAAACAACAAAGAGTAATGTAGAATTTATTGGGGGAGGTTGAGGAGACATTAAAGGCATAGATGTTTAACACAATGCAATGGAATAGCATTAATATTTCTTTTTTTGAAATACGTTTGGATTGACGAAGAAATATTGTTAACCTTTTTTCTATTTTGTCAAATATGTCTGTTTCACAACTTCCATGCTCTTCACCTTTTTAACTTTTCACACACTTTCTCCTTCATAATCTTCAGCAGCATCATCTTTCTCATCAAATTATTCTTCATCTTCACCTTCTTAATCTTCTAAAACTTCTTGCTATTCATCTTTTTGTTAACATTACTTATATTGTTCTTATTAAACAGTTATTATTCTTCATATTCTACTTCTTCATCTTCTTCCTATTCATCCTTTTCATCATATTCTTATTTGTGACAGACATTCCTGTACTTGTAATCTGTAAAACTCTGAATTTTCATCCTTCCGTTCTTGCTGTCACGAAAGATTTTAATTACAACAGTATTTGTCCGCGTTCAGTTTAGCCTGCAGCAGCATCAGGCATTTTCCAGGGGCACCACGAGGAGGAACGGACTCACCCCCATACACTGCTTAGTCTTCTTCTGCTTAGAATTTAGAGCATATATTTTGCTCTTCATTTTGGTCTTATACTTAATGTTCTTCTGCTTTTTGATCTTCTGCTTATTGTTCTTCTGTCTCTTGTTCTGTATCTTGTAGTTTGTCTTAACCTTCTTTGTCCTGTTGGTGATGGTACAAAAGCCAATGGAAGTAACGAGGACCAGCTGACTGTGCTGGAACCCGGAGGGTCAGCAGAAGGAAAAGAGCCAATGGCAACAACCGAGGACCAGCTGACGTTACTGGGACACGTTACTAAGCGGAGGTACTGTGCTCCAAAGCACTACCAAGGAGCAGCAGACGTTGCTGGAACTCGGATACCGACATGGAGGCACCTAGGCCAAAGGCACTGCGGAACCAGCTGACGTACTGGAACCCGGATGGGTAGCAGAAGGTACAAGAGCCAATGAAAGTAACGAGGACCAGCTGACTGTGCTGGAACCCGAGGGTCAGCAGAAGGAAAAGAGCCAATGGCACAACCGAGGACCAGCTGACGTTACTGGGACACGGTTACTAAGCAGGAGGGTACCTGTGCTCCAAGCACTACCAAGGACCAGCAGACGTTGCTGGAACTCGGATACCGACATGGAGGCACCTAGGCCAAAGGCACTGCGGAGAAACCACTGACGGTACTGGAACCCGGATGGGTAGCAGAAGGTACCCATGGAAATTAAAGTTGAGGCAGCAGGACTTTTTGTCGTTCACACAGCAGGGGAACAGCTGACATTACTGAACCCCAGTAACACGGGAGCAAGTGTTAACTGTGCTAACAGCACTTCCGAGAAACAACTGCGGTGTTGTAACCCAGGGATGAGAAGAGAACAGGGTGGAGGCAGCAGGACTGTTTGCCGTTCACACAGCAGGGGAACAGCTGACATTACTGAACCCCAGTAACACAGGAGCAAGTGTAGACTGTGCTAACAGCACTTCCGAGAAACAACTGGCGGTGTTGTAGCCCAGGGATGAGAAGAGAACATGGTGGAGGCAGCAGGACTTTTTGCCGTTCACACAGCAGGGGAACAGCTGACATTACTGAACCCCAGTAACACGGGAGCAAGTGTTAACTGTGCTAACAGCACTTCCGAGAAACAACTGGCGGTGTTGTAACCCAGGGATGAGAAGAGAACAGGGTGGAGGCAGCAGGACTGTTTGCCGTTCACACAGCATGGGAAACAGCTGACATTACTGAACCCCAGTAACACGGAGCAAGTGTTAACTTTGCTAACAGCACTTCCGATGACAACACTGGCGGTGTTGTAACCAGGGATGAGAAGAGAACAGGGTGGAGGCAGCAGGACTGTTTGCCGTTCACACAGCAGGGGAACAGCTGACATTACTGAACCCAGTAACACAGGAGCAAGTGTAGACTGTGCTAACAGCACTTCCGAGAACAACTGGCGTGTTGTAACCCAGGGATGAGAAGAGAACAGGTGGAGGCAGCAGGACGTTTGCCGTTCACACAGCAGGGAACAGCTGACATTACTGAACCCCAGTACACAGGAGCAAGTGTAGACTGTGCTAACAGCACTTCCGAGAAACAACTGGGGTGTTGTAACCCAGGATGAGAAGAGAACAGGGTGGAGGCAGCAGGACGTTTTGCGTTCACACAGCAGGGGAACGCTGACATTACTGAACCCCAGTAACACAGGAGCAATGTAGACTGTGCTAACAGCACTTCGAGAACAACTGCGGTGTTGTACCCAGGGATGAGAGAGAGAACATGTGAGGCAGCAGGACTTTTTGCGTACACACAGCAGGGAACAGCTGACATTACTGAACCCAGTAACACAGGAGCAAGTGTTGACTGTGCTAACAGCACTTCCGAGAAACAACTGGCGGTTGTAGCCCAGGGATGAGAAGAGAACAGGTGAGGCAGCAGGATTTGCCGTTCACACAGCAGGGAACAGCTGACATTACTGAACCCCAGTAACACGGGAGCAAGTGTTAACTGTGCTAACAGCACTTCCGAGAAACACTGGCGGTGTTGTAACCCAGGGATGAGAAGAGAACAGGGTGGAGGCAGCAGGACTGTTTGCCGTTCACACAGCAGGGGAACAGCTGACATTACTGAACCCCAGTAACACAGGAGCAAGTGTAGACTGTGCTAACAGCACTTCCGAGAAACAACTGGCGGTGTTGTAGCCCAGGGATGAGAAGAGAACAGGTGGAGGCAGCAGGACTTTTGCCGTTCACACAGCAGGGGAACAGCTGACATTACTGAACCCCAGTAACACGGAGCAAGTGTTAACTGTGCTAACAGCACTTCCGAGAAACAACTGGCGGTGTTGTAACCCAGGATGAGAAGAGAACAGGGTGGAGGCAGCAGGACTGTTTGCCGTTCACACAGCAGGGGAACAGCTGACATTACTGAACCCCAGTAACACAGGAGCAAGTGTAGACTGTGCTAACAGCACTTCCGAGAAACAACTGGCGGTGTTGTAACCCAGGGATGAGAAGAGAACAGGGTGGAGGCAGCAGACTGTTTGCCGTTCACACAGCAGGGGAACAGCTGACATTACTGAACCCCAGTAACACAGGAGCAAGTGTAGACTGTGCTAACAGCACTTCCGAGAAACAACTGGCGGTGTTGTAACCCAGGGATGAGAAGAGAACAGGGTGGAGGCAGCAGGACTGTTTGCCGTTCACACAGCAGGGGAACAGCTGACATTACTGAACCCCAGTAAACAGGAGCAAGTGTAGACTGTGCTAACAGCACTTCCGAGAAACAACTGGTGGTGTTGTAGCCCAGGGATGAGAAGAGAACATGGTGGAGGCTGCAGGACTTTTGCCGTACACACAGCAGGGAACAGCTGACATTACTGAACCCCAGTAACACAGGAGCAAGTGTAGACTGTGCTAACAGCACTTCCGAGCAACAACTGGCAGTGTTGTAGCCCAGGGATGAGAAGAGAACACGGTGGAGGCAGCAGGACTTTTTGCCGTTCACACAGCAGGGGAACAGCTGACATTACTGAACCCCAGTAACACAGGAGCAAGTGTTGACTGTGCTAACAGCACTTCCGAGAAAAACTGGCGGTGTTGTAACCCAGGGATGAGAAGAGAACAGGGTGGAGGCAGCAGGACTTTTTGCCGTTCACACAGCAGGGGAACAGCTGACATTACTGAAACCCCAGTAACACAGGAGCAAGTGTAGACTGTGCTAACAGCACTTCCGAGAAACAACTGGCGGTGTTGTAACCCAGGGATGAGAAGAGAACAGGGTGGAGGCAGCAGGACTGTTTGCCGTTCACACAGCAGGGGAACAGCTGACATTACTGAACCCCAGTAACACAGGAGCAAGTGTAGACTGTGCTAACAGCACTTCCGAGAAACAACTGGCGGTGTTGTAACCCAGGGATGAGAAGAGAACATGGTGGAGGCAGCAGGACTTTTTGCCGTTCACACAGCAGGGGAACAGCTGACATTACTGAACCCCAGTAACACAGGAGCAAGTGTAGACTGTGCTAACAGCACTTCCGAGAAACAACTGGCGGTGTTGTAGCCCAGGGATGAGAAGAGAACATGGTGGAGGCAGCAGGACTTTTTGCCGTTCACACAGCAGGGGAACAGCTGACATTACTGAACCCCAGTAACACAGGAGCAAGTGTAGACTGTGCTAACAGCACTTCCGAGAAACAACTGGCGGTGTTGTAACCCAGGGATGAGAAGAGAACAGGGTGGAGGCAGCAGGACTGTTTGCCGTTCACACAGCAGGGGAACAGCTGACATTACTGAACCCCAGTAACACAGGAGCAAGTGTAGACTGTGCTAACAGCACTTCCGAGAAACAACTGGCGGTGTTGTAACCCAGGGATGAGAAGAGAACATGGTGGAGGCAGCAGGACTTTTTGCCGTTCACACAGCAGGGGAACAGCTGACATTACTGAACCCCAGTAACACGGGAGCAAGTGTTAACTGTGCTAACAGCACTTCCGAGAAACAACTGGCGGTGTTGTAGCCCAGGGATGAGAAGAGAACATGGTGGAGGCAGCAGGACTTTTTGCCGTTCACACAGCAGGGGAACAGCTGACATTACTGAACCCCAGTAACACGGGAGCAAGTGTTAACTGTGCTAACAGCACTTCCGAGAAACAACTGGCGGTGTTGTAACCCAGGATGAGAAGAGAACAGGGTGGAGGCAGCAGGACTGTTTGCCGTTCACACAGCAGGGGAACAGCTGACATTACTGAACCCCAGTAACACAGGAGCAAGTGTAGACTGTGCTAACAGCACTTCCGAGAAACAACTGGCGGTGTTGAAGCCCAGGGTCAAGGAGGGTGTAGGCAGAGGCCTAGTATGAGACGTTTGAAGTAGAAGTTGTAGTTAGCAGCAGTAATTTTTGCCAGACACACAGCAGGGGAACAGCAGGCGTTACTGAACCCCAGAAACACATCAGCGATTGTTTTCATCTGTGCATCTAACACTTCTGAGCAGCAACTGGCGCTGTTGAAGCCCAGGGTCAAGGAGGGTGTAGGCATAAAATATTGAGTTATTGCCTTGTTACGTGGCCATTGCAAATGTATGTACTTTAAACAAGAATAAATGAAGTTTTACTATGACAATAAAATGATGAATTTCAATTACAAGAATAGAAAAATATTTATACTTGACAGTCCTCTGTGGTTGATAACGTTTAATGGCTAACTGAAAATATGGTAACAAATTCAAAGCTTTCGAGACTACTCAGGTGTCTTCATCAGGCTAAGAGTAAAGCCAAAAATGAAGAATCACATATTTCTACACACAACAGGACACAGGAATAGCTAAGACAAGTGAGGAGGGACAAGTGAGGGGAGACCGGCAACAAAAAGGAGAACAAGGATGAATTATCAGCGCCACACAATCACAGATAAATTAATGAATTTACCTGTGGCAAAAGACTTTTGTATGCCCGGTCATAGCATGATGGATATGGAATTACTGGTATTAAAATATAACTTCAAATATGAGAAACGTACAAAGGTTTCAGAATATAAGCTCATCATGACCTTTGACACTGTTAGTGATGGAATGAATAGATCACATGGATTTATGTCATTCTATATCAATTAAGGAATCTGCGTCTATGCCCTTCCAGGTCATGAAAACCCAAAAAAAGACGCCAATGAGAGGGCAATCAAACTTTCTATCCTTATCTAGGAACTGTTCCAATATTTATGTTCATCCCTGTGAGATAATGACAGTTCTGATACACGTCACTTACTTGTCTTACCTATTGCACTATTCCTGTGTCCTGTTGTGTATAGAAATATGTGATGCTTAATTTTTTTATTTAGTCTTTGCTGATGAAGAGACGTGAGTAGCCTTGAAAGCTTGCAATTTGTTTCCATCTTTTCAGTTATCCATTAAAAGGTATCAACCACTGCTGACTCTGAAGTCTAAATATTTTTCTATCTACTGGCTAACACGGTACAAAGATACACATGTTTTTAATTTCAAGAAGGAAAAATAAAGAAAATACAAATATAAACGCATATATGCACATGCCAAAATAAATGGAACAACACAACACCCAAAAAATTGGTAACAAATATAGTGTTGTAAATTTAAGAATAAAAGTCCATTTTTTTTTTATGAATATGCTTAAGGAACGCTATGTTAAACCATAACATAGTGAAGACAATGGATTTTGTAATAGTCACTCATCATCATCATCGCAAATTTTATGTGACAGTCACAGACATTTCAATTATTGAAGTTCATAAAATCGTAACTTTCTATAGCATGTATGACATGTCCAGCATGGACTCATAAATGTGATGATTGATGACACAATAATGTACGATAAAAAAAACCATTTAAAAAAACATTAGGCAATTGTTTGTCACAATTTAAGTGTGTGCCTGCAAGTGTAGGTGAAACAAAGGCTACGGATAGCAAAGGTATATTCTATGTCTGTATCAGACAGTGGACAGCCTCTGATGGGTAATGCCGATGTTTATACTGTACGTCAATAAAAGTCTGCGGTTGAAATCATGCATTTTTTTGCTTGTAGAGTGTTGAAGAGGGTAAAAGAATGTCTGGTTGCGCAAAGCTTTATCGTCAACACTACCTTCCTACTGTCACGCGTAGGGTAGGGTAGCGTGTGGCAATTAGCTGACTATAAAATGTGAGGTTAGCTGCGTTATTGCGGCACTAGAGACGCAAAAAAAAATACAGCAGTAATAATTTAATGTGTAATACTCCACCTATGACAAACAAAAAAATTACGTTCCCTCTTTAACAATGTACAAGACTAACAAGCCTAATGGTTGACGCTGACTTAATTGAGATACAGTATTACATCAACATTGTCCATGAGTAACTATGCACTGTGATACCTATATACCAGTATTAATTTATATCTCTTGTGGTTGTTTCAACAGCACTTGCAGGTATAACTACCTATTGTCAGTATGCATGATGCACTTTCTAGATGTAATAATTTATTATTGGACATTATTACCATGTTTACATGCTGGCCATTTCATATATGGTGTTTGAAGTTACAGTTGGCATCAGTATGTGTATTTTATAATGTCTGTCATAAATAAAACTCGTGATGATGATGATGAGGATTTAATGATTCGTACATCCATTGACTGCATTATCTTACAGGTACAGATAAGTTCCTTAAAAAGCATTAATTCATAAGTATGAAATGTACTTTTATGCATTAATTTCAAAATGTGAAGAGTAGACTATGTTTTATTTTTTGTTACCATTTCTAATAGACATGTGCAGATATGCGCTGTGATGACAAATTATTATTTGTCCATATTTGTCATAAAAATTTATCATTCTAGGCCTGCAAAACTTCACAATTTCATGTTTTCAGCATAACAAGCAGGGTGACGGCTCTTCCCTATTTGGAGCATGTTGGTCATGTGTTTTTCTGTCCATGTGTCGGGAACAGGAGACTTCTTGCCGTTCACACAGCAGGGGAACAGCTGGCGTTACTGAACCCCACTAACAGTAGAGCTTGTGTTTTGTTCTGTGGACACGACACTTCTGAGCAGCAACTGGCAGTGTTGGAGCCAGGGAGTAGAGTTCAGGTGGTAGAAAGATGAACATAACAGGAGACATGGATAACGTTGCGAACCAGTTATTTAATCTGAAAACGGACAGACAAATTCTGGCGAGATCCATGCCTTGTTCATTTTCAGAAAAGTAAGCCGGTCTACATTATCGGAGGATAGTCGCATGCGACGGTCTGTTAGTACACCACCTGCAGCACTAAAGACGCGCTCCGATAATACACTGGCAGCAGGGCAAGCCAGCACCTCCAATGCATACTGGCTAAGCTCTGGCCATGTATCCAGCTTAGAGACCCAAAACTTGAATGGGGAAGAGCCATCTGGTAGTACACTGAGAGGCAAAGCCAAGTAGTCTGTCACCATCTGACGGATACGTTGCCTCCCGCTGACTGGAGCCCTCTCGGATGGTGTAGACATTTGTGGCGCTGCCACAAAACTTTGCCACATTTTAACATACTGGTCTTTCCCTGTGCAGAGGCACTGCGTGTGCTCCCTCTTGTTGCAGAGCTCTCTACACTGCCTCGACGCACAGAGCTGCTTTGTAAAGCAGTAGCAGCAGCAGTGCTCTCGGCAGTAAGGTAGAACATTAGGGATTGCACCAGTGTGTCTTGGTACTCCCGCATTTTACGCTCCCGGTTCAACGGTGTGATGAGGCTTTTGACGTTGTCCCGGTAGCGAGGGTCTAGGAGGGTGTACACCCAATAATCAGACGTCGTGAGAATGTGGGCGATGCGGCGGTCGTTTCTTAGCACTGCAGCATGAAATCAACCATGTGCTGCAGACTCCCAACTGGCAAAGAAACGCTGTCCTCTGCAAGAGGCGTCATCTCTGCCTGCTCTGCATCACCCCACCCTCGCTCTACATACTGACTAGAGCGTTGTGTACCTCCCTCTAGAGCGATGTCTTCCTCCTCCATTGACTCCTCCTCCTCATCCTCCTCACAAAGTGAGCCCTGCCCAGCCCTTTGTGAGGAACCACGTTGCGCTGACTTTCCAGAAGGTGATGGAATTTGTGACTCCTCATCTCCACCTCTTCCAAAACCTCATCCCTTATTGCTTGCAGTGTTTTTTGAAGCAGGCAGATAAGGGGGACAGTCAGGCTGACTAGTGCATCATCTGCACTCGCCATCCGCGTTGACTCATCAAACGCACGCAAAACGTGGCACATGTCCTTCATAGTGGCCCACTCATTAATGGTGAAGTGTGGACGGCGCAAATTGCGTGTTGATTGCGCCTGATGCAGCTGATACTCCATTACTGCTGGCTGCTGCTCACACAACCGCTCCAACATATGTAACGTTGAATTCCACCTGGTGGATACGTCACATATGATGCGATGTTCAGGAAGGCGCAATCTGCGTTGCAGAGCTGCAATGCGCGATCTGGCCATGCTGGAACGTCGCAAGTGAGCGCACTCTAGGCGGACCTTGTGCAGCAGTGCATCAAGATCCGGATAGTCCCTCAAAAAACTCTGCACGACCAAGTTGAGCACATGTGCCAGACTGGTATGTGAGTGAGTTTGCCAAGGCCCAGAGCTGCCACCAGATTTCGGCCATTGTCACACACTACCAAGCCTGGCTGGAGATTCGCTGGCAAAAACCACACGTCGCTCTCCTGCTTGATGGCATTCCAGACCTCCTGCGCTGTGTGGCTTCGATTCCCCATGGGAATTAATTTCAGAACGGCCTGTTGCCGTTTGGCCACGGCTGTGCTCATATCGGTCGCATCAGGTAAGCGTCCACGGGTCCATGTGGAGGTAGACCGTGACGGCTCCTGCAGCGATGATTCTGAGGAACTGGAGTAGGAGGAGGAGTCAATGTGGACAGACTTGATTCCGGCAATCCTTGGAGTTGGCAGAACACGTACAGCGCCACTCGCAAGATCTGTACCCGGCTCCACAACATTCACCCAATGGGCAGTGAGTGAAAGGTATCGTCCCTGGCCATGGTACTGGTCCACGCATCGGTGGTCAGGTGGACTTGCTACTGACGGCGTTTAGTAGCGCATGTATAATTTTTGCCTCAACATGCTTTTGCAGACCAGGGACGGCTTGCCTGCTGAAATAAAATCGACTGGGCACATTGTATTGTGGGACTGCCAATGCCATTAATTCACGGAAACTGTCAGTCTCCACCAGCCTGAATGACAGCATTTCAAGGGACAGGAGTTTTGCAATGCCAGCATTCAGAGCCTGTGCTCGTGGATGGTTTGCCGAGTATGGCCGTCTTTTATCCCATGCCTGTGCTACCGATGGCTGTTTTGTGGCCTGGGTGTGTGAGGATGACAGGGAACTTGCAGCTGTGGGTGGAATAACACTGTGTCTCTGGACAACAGTGACAGAGGTTCTTCCATGGCGATCCTGTGAGGAAGCCGAACCAGCTGTGTGTGAACTGGAGGAAGAGGCTCCAACACGAGCTGAAGATGTAGGTGCTGCTGTAGGTTGGCCTACATCTCCAGTGTGTCTTTGTAACTCAACAAAGTGCTTTGACCGCACATGTTTCCACATATTTGTTGTATTAAGGTTACTGACACTTTTACCTCTTTTAATTTTTTGATTACACAGCTTGCATTTGACATAGCAAATATCATCTGCAACTGTATCAAAAAAGGACCACGCAGAGCAAGTCCTGGGAGCGCCCGGTTTGGCTGTTGGAAGAGAACTGCTCTGAACGGGTGCCAAACTGGAGGCTACAGGCAAGCGAGTCTGCAGCCTACCTCTCCCTACTGTTTGGACCGTTGGGGCAATCTCTTCCTCAGAGCTGCTCCCACCACCTTCCTGTTCCTCACGCCATGTTGGGTCTTGGACCTCATCATCTCCACCACTACCCTCTTCCAACACCTGCTGTTGTTGGGTGGTCTGGCCAGCACCATGCTCAACAGAAACTGGCAACTGAGTCTCATCATCATCAGATGCGTTCTGCGGTGTGCTGACCATCGGCACTGGCTCACCCGCCTCTTCAGATTCAGAGAGACACAGCTGTTGCGCATCACTGCATACTGCCTCTTCTTCACATTCCAGAATGCTGCTTGGCTGGGCCCCTGTTTGCAAGCCAACAGATTCTGAGAACAGAAGCAGAGACTCAGCTGGCTCCTGTACAGAGCTCTCTGACTGCCTGGGCAATTTGGCAGGCGGTGAAGAGACTGATGGTTTGTTCAACAGTGCTGTGGTCCTGAGAGGAGGTGGAAGCTATTGAAGTCGATGCATTGGCTGCCATCCAACCAACAACGGCTTCAATTTGTTCTTCACGCAGCAGGGGGGTACGCTGAGCTTGTACAAAAGTGCGCATAAAGGAACGCTCACGGGGAAAATTGGTGGATGCTGTGTCACTGGGTGCGGCAGCAGCCACAGAATCCCCACGTCCTCTCCCTGCTGCAAATCCACGGCCACGACCACGTGCCTTACTCACTGACTTCTTCATCTTGGTAGATTGATAAAGAAAGTCAGAAAAGTTATAAGGCCTAAGTGTGGTTATTCCTCACAGACTACAGTGAACCCTGCAGACAACTGTTCAGTATCTGTGAAAGGCCCCTTTGTGTACTTCTATAGTGTTTGCAACCAATGTATTGTATACGGATGGAAGCGCGTCACACTAATAGATTAGATTTTTTTCCACTAAAATGGAGCAGCACCAATTAGAGAAAAATGTGAAGGATGAGGCAGTGACACACGCTCAGCAGACTACAACCGGCAGTGGTTGAAGAACAAACTGGAGCGTAATCTGCACTCAAAAAATGAAAAGCTCACAGACTACAGTGAACACTGAAACACAACTGTTCAGTAGCTGTTAAAGGCCCCTTTGTCTACTTCTATAGTGTTTGCAACCAATGTATTGTATACGGATGGAAGCGCGTCACACTAATAGATTAGATTTTTTTCCACTAAAATGGAGCAGCACCAATTAGAGAAAAATGTGAAGGATGAGGCAGTGACACACGCTCAGCAGACTACAACCGGCAGTGGTTGAAGAACAAACTGGAGCGTAATCTGCACTCACAAAATGAAAAGCTCACAGACTACAGTGAACACTGAAACACAACTGTTCAGTAGCTGTTAAAGGCCCCTTTGTCTACTTCTATAGTGTTTGCAACCAATGTATTATATATGGATGGAAGCGCGTCACACTAATAGATTAGATTTTTTTCCACTAAAATGGAGCAGCACCAATTAGAGAAAAATGTGAAGGATGAGGCAGTGACACACGCTCAGCAGACTACAACCGGCAGTGGTTGAAGAACAAACTGGAGCGTAATCTGCACTCACAAAATGAAAAGCTCACAGACTACAGTGAACACTGAAACACAACTGTTCAGTAGCTGTTAAAGGCCCCTTTGTCTACTTCTATAGTGTTTGCAACCAATGTATTATATACGTATGGAAGCGCGTCACACTAATAGATTAGATTTTTTTCCACTAAAATGGAGCAGCACCAATTAGAGAAAAATGTGAAGGATGAGGCAGTGACACACGCTCAGCAGACTACAACTGGCAGTGGTTGAAGAACAAACTGGAGCGTAATCTGCACTCACAAAATGAAAAGCTCACAGACTACAGTGAACACTGAAACACAACTGTTCAGTAGCTGTTAAAGGCCCCTTTGTCTACTTCTATAGTGTTTGCAACCAATGTATTGTATACGGATGGAAGCGCGTCACACTAATAGATTAGATTTTTTTCCACTAAAATGGAGCAGCACCAATTAGAGAAAAATGTGAAGGATGAGGCAGTGACACACGCTCAGCAGACTACAACCGGCAGTGGTTGAAGAACAAACTGGAGCGTAATCTGCACTCAAAAAATGAAAAGCTCACAGACTACAGTGAACACTGAAACACAACTGTTCAGTAGCTGTTAAAGGCCCCTTTGTCTACTTCTATAGTGTTTGCAACCAATGTATTGTATACGGATGGAAGCGCGTCACACTAATAGATTAGATTTTTTTCCACTAAAATGGAGCAGCACCAATTAGAGAAAAATGTGAAGGATGAGGCAGTGACACACGCTCAGCAGACTACAACCGGCAGTGGTTGAAGAACAAACTGGAGCGTAATCTGCACTCAAAAAATGAAAAGCTCACAGACTACAGTGAACACTGAAACACAACTGTTCAGTAGCTGTTAAAGGCCCCTTTGTCTACTTCTATAGTGTTTGCAACCAATGTATTGTATACGGATGGAAGCGCGTCACACTAATAGATTAGATTTTTTTCCACTAAAATGGAGCAGCAACCAATTAGAGAAAAATGTGAAGGATGAGGCAGTGACACACGCTCAGCAGACTACAACCGGCAGTGGTTGAAGAACTAACTGGAGCGTAATCTGCACTCACAAAATTAAAAGCTCACAGACTACAGTAAACCCTGCAGACAACTGTTCAGTAGCTGTGAAAGGCTCCTTTCTGTACTTCTATAGTGTTTGCAACCAATGTATTGTATACGGATAGAAGCACGTCACACTAATAGATTTGATTTTTTTCTAATATAATGGAGCTGCACCAATTCCACTAAATAAATAAAAAAAAAAAAGAGTCAGTGACACGTGCAGATGCCTACAAACAGCGGTGGATGCAGAGCAAACTGCAGCGTCACCTGCACTGTCACACACACACCTTGCACAGAGCTGTTAAAACAACACTGGCAAAATGAAGCTTTACACAGCGGTTGGTAAACTAGCCTGCCTCAAGCACAGTAGTACACAAAATCGCAATATCTAACTGTCCCTCAGAGTCAGCAGAGCAGCGTTCTGTCCCTAACTGAGTTCACAGCACAGTGACGCTAAAATGGCTGCGGCGCCTTTTATAGTGCATTCTGACATCATTTCAGCAGCCAATCACAGCCATGCCATTAGTTAAGATGACCGCAGCATTACAGGATGTGCCCACACTTCATAAGATTCATCATTGGCTGACTAACATCACATTGCCTCTCAAAGAATTATGGGAACTTCCGATTCCGGTATACGATATTGAAAAAGTATCGGAATTAAGTATCGGAATTCCGATAACGCGAATATCGGCCGATACCCGATACTTGCGGTATCGGAATGCTCAACACTAGTCCTGAGTTTTCAATTCTGAATTCCTTTTCTCCCTGTGCTCCTGGTACAACATTCCCAATTTTTGCTGTATTTCTGGTCCCAGGTTTCTCAGTTTTAATAAAGTTGCTAGCTTTGGGTTACTAGTTTGAAGAAAAAGTGCATGGCTCACAGTTCCCAATTCTAAGCTTGCGTTTCTGGTGCTGAGTATGAAACTGTGAATTTCCTGGTTGTTCTTGAATTACTTGTTATTTGTTTTTTTTATTGCTTTTGTGCCTGTTGTCTTAAGTTTTCCAGTTTAAAGTTCTAGCCCTAAGTTTTATATATCAGATCAAGGTCCTGAATTTTCAATTCTAAACTCATTTAGTTCCTGTGCTCGTAATACAAAGTTCCTAATTTTCCTGTAATTCTTATCCTAAGTTGCCGATCCCAGGTTCTACTTCTAAAACAAAGAGCCTGTTCCTGAGTTCTAAATTTTAAGCTCAAATTTCTGGTCTTGAGTTTGCAATTCTGAATTCCTGGTTGTTACAGAATTCCTTGTCTTAAAATCCCAATCTCTGAGTATTTGATTGTTTTGGTGTTTGTGGTAAAAAGTTTTCCAATTCTAACTTTCTCACACTGAGTTCCCAGTTTTATGCACAAGATCCTGGTACTGAGTTTCCAATTTTGAATTCCATTTCTTTTAGTGCTCCTGGAACAAATTTGTAAATTTTTTCTGTGCCTGATCCCAAGTTCATAATTTTAAGCTCAAGTTCCTGGTCCTGAATATTCAATATTGAATTTTTGGTTTTAGCTATGATCCTAAGTATCTAGTCCCAAGCTCAAGTCCTTGAATTTCCAATTCTGAATTCCTTGTTGTTCCTGTGCTCCTGAGTTTCGAGATTGTAATTGTGATTTGGTCTTGGGTTTTTAGTTCTAAGTTCAAGTTCCTGGTTCTGATTTTCCAGACCTAAACTCAAGTTTCTGGTCCTAAGTTTTCAATTCAGTTCTTGGGCTGTTGGTACCGAGTACTTTGTTGCTCCTGTCCTTGAATTGCTAGACCAAATACTGGGTCCATTTAACTTAGCTTATGGTGGCCTCTCTGTGAAAAGATTACTCGTGACAGTAAAAAAAAGTCCACGAGCAACTTTTATGTTGTAAAACCCCTTGGTGACAGCTTCATAAGTCCTGACAGTAAAGAATGGGGTAAAAACTTTTCTACTGCATTTGGCATTAGAATCAAGCTCCTGTAACATGCCCCAGAGGCACAATACAGAGAAGATTTACAGAGCATCAATAACATTAATAAGAAAAGTTTTTCTTTATGGGCAGAAGATTGCATTTTGATAGACTACAGACTTCTTAAAAGTTACTGAGTATATTTTATTAAACTAAAAAACTGAGGACATCGAAGGAATGTCAGTTGTGTAATAATGTGAAATGCACAATCTGACAGCAGAAAGCCACGCGGCAAGGTAGTAATAATCTCATTCCAGCGGCAAAGGGAACAAAAAGAGGATTCTCCTGTCTTTAATTCAAAGTCTACAAAATCTCACAAGGGTCAAATTTTAAAATATAAAAGCATAAAAAACAAATAAAAAATAAAATGAAAACAATAAAATATTCTCACTTTCGGCAAGAAGCTTCTTCTCCTGATTCGCTGCTCTGGATGGTTGATGATCTTATGTACCTGCAGCAGCGGGGAGCTCAGAAATGGATTTTTGAGTGACGCCTCATTTCAGACGTGGTTGTAGATTAAACCTTGCTGTGAAGTCTTATTTCCATTTTATGATTTTGCATGAGTAAATCTCATAACTGGCAGCTGATATCACAGTTGGCTCAGTAACACAATGACAAATCTCCTGCCATAATGTAAACATTACCTACTAATACACGGATGACCTCCTGTCAGAAACCAATGATAACCGAATAAAATAATTATAGAACAAAAACTAAGTACATTCCTTATATTTTTATTTTATTTATGTATCATAATTAGAATTGAGTCAAAAGAATTGCAGGAACCTTGGTTCAGCAGCCACTTTGGTAGCCAGACAAGTAGGTCTGGCACAACGTTATCCCTGCAGCAAGATGCACACATGACATGGTGCCTACTAATAAAAAGAAATTGCGAGCTTGCCACCTGGTAGAAGGTTTGTAGGGCTGTGGTCGGGTGGTAATGGACTACCGACATGGCCACTATAACAGAGTCCTTCAAATCATTTTGCTTATCTCTACCCATAATGTATCATTTCCAAAAATTATTTTCCAAGTATTTTCACAGAACTGTGTAAAATTGTCAATTGAGATCTGCATAAAGAAGCTTGATGCCTGTCGGCACAGGAAATAGTTGTGGGTGCAAGCTGATGCATTGTAGAAATCATACTGTAAATGTTAGTGCTGAAGGCCTCCAGAGACATTTGGGGCAATGCATTTAAGAATGTTTGAGATCGTGCCTTCAGCACAATTTTGAAGTAGAGATGTGCAAATTGTCTCTTCAGAGAGAAGAGGACCTGAACGCTATAACGCCATCTGTTGGAAGTAGCAACCCTACAAGTGACAATCAACCCTTTACCGAGTCTTGCAATATGACTTAGGATTAAATCCAAATCAGAATATCAATTTGCAGACATCGTGTTTATCCTAAGTCATATTGCAAGACTCGTTAAAGTGCTGTTTGTGACTTGTAGGATCGCTAGTGTAGCATGTTAATGTTTCCTGTTAAGAAATGATGTTGCAGTAATTTAGTTCGACCACTAAAAATCACTTTGGCACAAGAGGAGAAAGTTCTGGAAACAGGAAGTGTTTTGGAGATTAGATTTCATGAGGAAAAATAAAGAGAAGGAGCCCTGCCTGAGAGACTGAGATGGATCAAGAGTCAGAAGTGATCCAAATTGGACAGTGTGATCCAAAAGCAGCGACTCCCATGAGTAAAATGAGATGTAGAATCCTGGATAGGCCCTGTACCAGATAAGGGAGGGAGTGACATAGTTTTGGGATAGTCTTGCTCCTTTCCATGAAGCTGGCACTTGGGATCTCTCAGGCTGCATAATTTGTATTCTGTGGATTCTGGCTGTTGTGGCCCATATTTTGTTGAGAAGCAAAATCTTGTTATCTTTTACACACGTTATAAAGAAAAGTTGGTTTAGTATCATATCGTGGTCAGAGTCGTTCATAGCAGCGCCGTATCCCATTCTCAAACAACGACTGGCATACCAGTCTTACACTACTTCCAACTGCTTTAGAGTTCAAGTCCTTTTTCTCTCTGAAGATGCAATTTGCATATTAAATTTCCCAAATGAGCATTGCATGGCGTATAAGCCTCCTTATCTTGACAAGCCAGAGCTGGTATGTCACTCTCCACAAGGAGAAACCTTACCCCTTAGACCCCAGAAGCAGAGATCGACAGCAACTAGAACCCTACAGGTAACCATGCATCAATGTTCAATGTGTGATATCACTAACCCTGCTGGCAGTGAGGCACGTTGGAACAACATGGAGAGGGAGGGTGTGTTAAAATAGGTGGAGTTATGCAGATTAAAAACGCGTGGATTGCAGCTAGAACAAGCAGCAAAACTGTCATTTTTAATGTGTCCAGTGTTTGTTAAAATTTCTTCCTAAGGTCAATCTTTAGCTTGATCTCCACAATGGGTGTCTATCGTAGGCCCTGGGCAGCACAAGTGCATAACTAATTCTGGTTATCACTTCTCGGCCTTTTGGCTGCGATCTTGTGTCGCGGTCAGAGGGTGCGAGTTTTCCTGGAGTGATATGGGGGCTTTGCTGGCAGCGTGCTGCTGAATTTCTACTGCGGTACACATATCGGCAGTCAGGACTGAAGATGTTCATTAAGAATACGATCCGTGTGGTGGTGGAAGGTGGTGAGAAGAACAACGTGGTGTATGTCGTTCATGACCTGCTGGAGGGAAAAGCTGGAGACCATCGTCAGGATATCTACAGTGTCAACGAATTCCAGAGTCAAGGTACATATGATGTAACCTTTGTGAATGAGGGATGCTGCTTGACCGTCTTTGAATGGCTCAGGAGTAATGAAGGTGATCCATGCCTGGAGGGAGTGCGGGTGGAGCCGCTGTTTGGGCTCATGGAAAAAGTAGTGACTGTGACTGTATACAACCCCTATACAGAAGTAGCAATACTGGAGCAGTTTCTGGAGTGGTATTGTGAATACGTGAAGGGAGGGAGAAAGCAGAAAAATGTCTTAGGCATTTTCAACTGCAAGTATGTGTTTCGGGTGAAACTGAAGAAGGACCCAGGTTGTTTGGGAGGTTTCACCCACCCACCAGCAAACTTTTCAGTGGCAGGTCAAAGGGGCTTCCTGTCATATTCAGGGCAGCCACTATATTGCAGGAGGTGCTTTCAGTTCAGGCACCTGCTAAACATGTGCAGCAAGGAGTTGGTTTGCCGTAATTGCAAGCAAGAGGGTCATGTGGCGGCTAGGTGTCCGATGCCTCGTGAATGTGACAGGTGTGGCAGTTCAGAGCACCTGTATATACTGTAGATTGCCCATTTGGTGTGCCGAGGAGGTCAACTAGAGAGGAGGAGGAAAGAAAGAAACATGAGGAGGAGCGGAGGCGGGAGGAAGAAAGGAAGAGAGAGGAGGAGGTTAAGAGGCGGGAGGAGGAGAAGAATCGGAGGGAAAGTGAAGTCGCCGCGCTGCAAAGCGTTGTGAGGGCGCCACCCACTCCTGCTGAGAGACGGAGGGAGAAGCGGCAGGAGGACAAGGAGGCTGAGAGAAGGAGGGAGAAGCGGCAGGAGGAAAAGGAGGACAAGGAATTTTGGAAGGCTATAAGATGAGAAGAGCGTTCATGGCCAAAAAAAGAAGAAGAAAAAGAAGTCCTAGTCTCTGAACCATGGTCAGAATGCCTGATGGATTTTGATATTTCTGTGGCAGAGGAGGAGGCTGAGGTTTTGGTTCCTGAGTCTGATCCGAGAAATATTGGTGCCTTCTCCTCGGAAGAGGATGCAGGAGGGTTAAAGTGTCACAGGGAGGGTGGTGGGGAAAACAGTGACATTGAGGTGGTGGAAGAAGGAATGCCTCAAAGGAAAGCTGGGCAGAAGAAGACACAGTTGGAGGAGTATATGGAGGCCAGCGGCTCAGAAAGCTGCTTGGCACAAATGGTGGAGGAGGACATTGGCGGTACTGGTTAAGTACGTTTTGCTTTTCCAGTAGCCAGGTGGAGTTTTTTTTCTGTATATAGCATTGCTTTTTAAGCAATGGCATCTGTTTTCTTTGTGTGTTTTATGTAATATGTGTAAAGTTATGTCTGTATGTTGTTTTTTGCATGAGTTTTTTTCCTACTTGTACTTTTTGGGGAAGTGTTTTTTAAGTTTTTTGTTTTGTATTTATTATGGGTGTTAGAATCATATCTCAAAATGTGAGGGTTTTTAAAAATAAGTTGCGGCTATTTTTGAGTTTTTTGCAGCACAAAATGCAGAGATTTTTGGAGTGTGGGATTGTGGATAATGTGAAGGGGAGTGAATGGCCTCATGGTGCGTCTGTGTAGTCAGGGAGTGCACGCAATAAAAATGACGGTGTTGTTTTTTTGGTGAAGGGGCGTAATGTGAGTTTGTGTAATTATATGGTGATTGAGGTTGGGAGATGTGTGTTAGCAAATTTTGAGTTTAGAAATATTCGTTTTTGTGTAATTAATGTGTATGCTCCTTTGGAAAAACAGGAGCGTAAAGTATTTTTTGAAAAAATTAAGTTTTTTATTCCAGGTAGAATGCCTGTTGTGATTGTGGGTGATATGAATGTTGATGTGGGAAAGGAGAATGTGGATGTGTCAGGGAAAGAGTTAATGGATATGGTGAGTAATTTTGGTTTGAGTGTAAAATAACTCCGTTGTTAAATACATTTTTTTCTGAGAGTGGGAGGATGGCATTTAGACTGGACTATTGTTTTGTTTAAAAAAACCTGATTTCTGTTAGTTATGCACAGGAGAGTGTGCCGTTTTCAGATCGTGTGTGTATGAAGTGTGAAGTGGATTTGCATACTAAGGCCGCGTCACACTGCCGAGTTTGATGCGAGTTAGTCGCACGACTTTCTCACATCAACACCCGGCACGGCCGCCCGCTCTCGGACCCGAGTGTGCGGCTGCATGTATTTCTATGCCACCGCGCACTCGGGTCCGAGAGCGGGCGGCCGTGCCGGGTGTTGATGCGAGAAAGTCGTGCGACTAACTCGCATCAAACTCGGCAGTGTGACGCCGGCCTAAGGAGGTAGTTGGGAAAGGTGTATGGAAGCTGAATGTGAGTTTTCTGGAGGGAGTGGAGGTGAGAGAGTAGTATGAGAGGCATTATAAGGAGTGGTGTGAGAGCAGGAGGGAATTCAGTAATGTGTGTGAATGGTGGGATTGGGTTAAATGCAGCTGCTTAGAGAGAAAGTTTTGCTGGTTTGAATGCAAGATTGAGTGTGTTATGTAAGCTAAGAGAGGGAGGGATGAATGTGAGTGAAGATTTGTTGAGAGTGAAAAAAGAAGTGAACGAGTTTTTGAGAGAGAGAGGGAGGAGTATTGTGTATAGGGCCAAAAAAGAGAACTTGGAAAAGAATGAGAAGTGTTCGCGGTTTTTTTTCAAGAAAGTTTTTGGAAAAAGACAGAGTATGAGTGTTTTGAATGGAGTGAATGGAAATGAAGTGAGTGGTGCGGACTTGTGTGAGGAAGTGGCAAAGTTTTATGATGATTTGTATGCAGTGAAATGGAGGATGAAGATTTGGAGAGTGATGTGCTGAGCGTTTTGGAAAGTACAGTCATGGCCAAAAGTTTTGAGAATTACACAAATATTATATTTTCACATGATCTGCTGCCCTCTGGTTTTTATGTGTGTTTGACAGATGTTTTTATCACAGACAGAAATATAATAATTGCAAACATATGAGTAACAAAAGCTTATATTGACAATTAGAATGAGTTAATTCAGCAAGTCAATATTTGCAGTGTTGACCCTTCTTCTTCAGGACCTCTGCAATTCTCCCTGGCATGCTCTCAATCAACTTCTGGACCAAATCCTGACTGATAGCAGTCCATTCTTGCACAATCAATGCTTTCATTTTGTCAGAATTTTTAGGTTTTTGTTTGTCCACCCGTCTCTTGATGATTGACCACAAGTTCTCAATGGGATTAAGATCTGGGGAGTTTCCAGGCCATGGACCCAAAATCTCTATGTTTTGTTCCTGGGCCATTTAGTTATCACCTTTGCTTTATGGCAAGGTGCTCCATCATGCTGGAAAAGGCATTGTTGATCGCCAAACTGCTCTTGGAGGGTTGGGAGAAGTTGCTCTTGGAGGACATTCTGGTACCATTTTTTATTCATGGCTGTGTTTTTAGGCAAGACTGTGAGAGAGCCGATTCCCTTGGCTGAGAGGCAACCCACACATGAATGGTTTCAGGATGCTTAACAGTTGGCATGAGACAAGACTGGTGGTAGCGCTCACCTTGTCTTCTCCGAATGAGGCATTTTCCTGATGTCCCAAACAATCGAAAAGGGGATTCATCAGAGAAAATAACTTTACCCCAGTCCTCAGCAGTCCACTGCCTGTACCTTTTGCAGAATATCAGTCTGTCCATTATGTTTTTTCTGGAGAGAAGTGGCTTCTTTGCTGCCCTCCTTGAGACCAGGCCTTGCTCCAAGAGTCTCCGCCTCACAGTGCGTGCAGATGCACTCACACATGCCTGCTGCCATTCCTGAGCAAGCTCTGCACTGCTGGTAGCCCGATCCCGCAGCTGAAACACTTTTAAGAGACGTCCTGGCGCTTGCTGGTCTTTCTTGGGCGTCCTGGAGCTTTTTTGGCAACAATGGAACCTCTCTCCTTGAAGTTCTTGATGATGCGATAGATTGTTGACTGAGGTGCAATCTTTCTAGCTGCCATACTCTTCCCTGTTAGGCCATTTTTGTGCATTGCAATGATGACTGCACGTGTTTCTTTAGAGATAACCATGGTTAACAGAAGAGAAACAATGATGCCAAGCACCAGCCTCTTTTTAAAGTGTCCAGTGGTGTCATTCTTACATAATCATGACAGATTGATCTCCAGCCATGTCCTCATCAACACCCACACCTGTGTTAATGGAGCAACCACTGAAAAGAGGTTAGCTGGTCCTTTTAAGGCAGGGCTGCAATGATTTTGAAATGTGTTTTGGGGGATAAAGTTCATTTTCTAGCCAAATATTGACTTTGCAAGTAATTGCTGTTAAGCTGATCACTCTTTATAACATTCTGGAGTATATGCAAATTGCCATTAGAAAAAGTGAAGCAGTAGACTTTGTAAAAATTAATATTTGTGTCATTCTCAAAACTTTTGTCCATGACTGTAGATTAAATGAGACAGAATGGGAGAGTTTGATGGGTGAGGTGACGAGTGAAGAAATATGGAAGGTGGTGTGTAGCATGGCACTGAATAAAACGCCGGGGGAGGATGGTCTCCCGGTGGAATTTTATCGTGTGATGTGGGATGTGATTGGGAAGGATTTTGTGGATGTATGTAAGTATATGTGGGCGAATGAAGAGGTGGTGAATGGTATGCGTGCAGGAGTGGTTGTGTTGCTGCCAAAAAAAGATGATTTGAAAAATCTAAAAAACGGGAGGACGATCACGCTGCTTAATTGCGATTATAAGATCTATGCGAAGCTTTTGGCCAATAGGATGCGTGATGTGGTTGGGAGTGTGGTTGGTGAGGAGCAGTGTTGTGCGGTGCCTGGAAGGCGGTTACATGAGGGTGTGTTAGAGGTCGAGTTCCCGCCTCTACGCAGTGGGAATCTCGAGCCATTCCCGCTGCGGTCCCCTGTCCGTCTCCGGCCGCAGTGGAGTCTCCTCAGCAGAGACGTCAGTCCCGGCGTCTTGCTCAGCCTAGTACTGTGCAGAGGTTTACTGCTGCCTCTCCAGGCTCTGCTATTGTGGCCAGTACTGGTCAGCAGCGAGCAGAGAACTAATTTAGGTGGTAGAGGTCGTGTGATCTCAGGTGTTTTTGCAATTAGTAGCGTTGGCTTTTTTTAGGGTTTTTTTTGGATTGCAGTAAGTATCCTATCTATCCTTTTCTGTCTAGGCAGATTGGGCCCCAGCAATTTGCTCATACTATTTTCTGTCTGTGTCTGTATTTCCTCTTGTCTAACCGCCATTACATGTTTGAATCATAGAATCATAGAATAGTAGAGTTGGAAGGGACCTCCTGGGCCATCTGGTCCAACCCCCCGCTCAAAGCAGGATTCTCTAAATCATCCCAGACAGATGTCTGTCCAGCCTCTGTTTGAAGATTTCCATTAAAGGAGAACTCACCACCTCTTGTGGCAGCCTGTTCCACTCATTGATCACCCTAACTGTCAAAAAGTTTTTTCTAATATCTAATCTGTGTCTCCTCCCATTCAGTTTCATCCCATTGCTTCTAGTCTTTCCTTGTGCAAATGAGAATAAAGATGATCCTTCTACAATGTGACAGCCCTTGAGATATTTGTAGACAGCTATTAAGTCTCCTCTCAGTCTCTTTTTTTGCAAGCTAAACATTCCCAAATCCTGCAACCGTTCCTCATGGGACATGGTTTGCAGACCGGTCACCATTCTGTTGGCTCTTCTCTGAACTTGCTCCAGTTTGTTGATGTCTTTTTTAAAATGTGGTGCCCAAAACTGGACACAGTATTCCAGATGAGGTCTGACCAAAGAGGAGTAGAGGGCAATAATGACCTCACGTGATCTAGACTGTATGCTTCTGTTGATACATCCTAGAATTGTATTTGCCTTTTTTGCTGCTGCATCACACTGTTGACTCATGTTCAGTCTGTGATCAATTAGTATACCCAAGTCTTTTTCACATGTGCTGTTACTTAGCCCTATTCCTCCCATTTTGTATATGCTTTTTTCATTTTTATTGCCCAGATGTAGTACTTTGCATTTTTCCCTGTTAAAATCCATTCTGTTAGTTGCTGCCCACTGCTCCAGTTTATTTATATCTTTTTGAATCCTCTCTCTCTCTTCTCTAGTATTAGCTACCCCTCCTAGCTTTGTGTCATCAGCAAATTTGATCAGTTTACCCTCAATTCCTTCATCTAAATCATTGATAAAGATGTTGAACAATACAGGGCCCAAAACAGAGCCTTGTGGTACCCCACTTGATACATTCTTCCAACTGGATGTGCAGCCATTTATGACCACTCTTTGGGTCCGATCACTAAGCCAGTTATGAATCCACCTAACAGTTGCCTTGTCCATTCCATACTTAGTCATTTTTTCAATAAGGATTGTGTGAGATACTTTGTCAAATGCTTTGCTGAAGTCAAGATATACTATATCTACAGCATTTCCCTGATCCACCCAGTCAGTGATTCTGTCATAGAAGGGGGCTTGTTTGGGGGCTTCCTATGTTTGGGGGCTTCCTATGTTCTTTGGGGATCTGCTCCGGGGCAGATAGCTTTCCTCTTTCTATCTTTAGGTGTAGTTAACCTCTCAGGCTGTGACGAGGCGTCTAGGACCAACGTAGGAACGCTCCATGGCTGCCTTTAGTTGTGGTGGTTAGTCAGGGTACTGCAATCCAGTAGATTCCAACCTCTCTGGTGTATTGCTGTTTTTGCCTTCTCTCCTCAGCTACCAAAACATAACAGTATCACCGGTCCAACTGAAAATTATATGGTACTCACAGAAGGGAAAAATAGTGTGGAAACAAAAAAGGTTGTCAGAGTTGTCAGAGTTTTTTTTTTTCTGTTTGTTGCATTTTTCCCCCTTTTTCTCTGGGTGCTGAGGAGGATTTTTTTTTTCTCAATGGAGTTTGCACAGTTGTCCGGCCGTGTGAATCAGCTTGCCACTGAGGTTTGGAGTATTGCTACCTATCTTGCTAGGTTGCCAGTTGTGGAACCCAGGATCCCCATCCCAGATTTGTTTTTGGGGGATCGAGCTAAATTTCTGAATTTCAAAATAACTGTAAGTTGTTTTTTGCCTTAAAACCTAAGTCCTCAGGGAACGCAGCACAGCAGGTTCAAATTGTCATCTCTCCTGCGCGCGATCCTCAGGATTGGGCTTTTTCCCTGACACCTGGGGACCCTGTTTTGAGTAATGTTGATGCATTTTTTCTGGCTCTGGGGTTATTGTACGATGAACCTAATGTCACTGATCAAGCTGAAAAAACCTTGTTGGCATTAAATCAGGGGCTTGAGGACGCTGAGTTGTACTGTCAGAAATTCCGAAAGTGGGCAGTCCTGACCAAATGGAATGATGATGCTTTGGCAGCCCTTTTTCGGAAGGGTCTGTCAGAGAATGTAAAAGATGTTATGGTGGGTTTCCCTGCTCCCGTTGGTCTCAATGATTCTATGTCATTAGCGATTCAAATTGACAGACGTTTGCGTGAGCGTAGAAGTATGCGTGGAATAGTGTTGCCTTGTGAACCAGCTTCTGAACCCATGCAGTGTGATAGAGTGGCTTCTGGGGCACAGCGTCATGAGTTTCGAAAACGCAATGGGTTATGTTTCTACTGTGGTGATGCCTCTCATGCTATTTCAGTCTGCCCTAAGCGGGGAAGACGTTTTGCATGCTCAGTTGTCTTGGGTAGTATTCAGACTAAATTTCTGTTGACTGTTACCCTGATTTGCTCCCTGTCCACATTTTCTGCTCAGGATTTTGTTGATTCGGGAGCAGCTATTAACCTGATGAATTTTGATTTTGCTAAACGTTGTGGGTTTCCCTTGATACCCCTACGGAAGTCTATTCCCCTACTGGGGATTGATTCTACCCCTTTGGCTGAGAATAAACCCCAGTTCTCTACTCAGGTGATAATGAGGGTTGAACCTGATCATCAGGAGAGTTGCAAATTTTTTGGTGCTATATAATCTGCATGACATTATTGTACTAGATTTCCCTTGGTTACAGTCTCATAATCCTGTTTTGGATTGGAAATCTGTGTCTGTAACCAGTTGGGGCTGCCAATGTGTTAATGCCTACACTCCTGTTTTTTCTGCCTCTCCCCAGGCTCAAGATTTTCCTGACTTTTTGACTGATTTTTCTGATGTGTTTTGCGAAAGTAAATCTGCATCCTTGCCCCCCCATAGGAGCAATGACTGCGCTATTGAATTAGTGACTGGTAGTAAATTCCCTAAAGGTCGCCTTTTTAACTTGTCTGTACCTGAACATGACGCTATGCAGTCTTATATCAAGGAGTCATTGGAGAAGGGTCATATCAGACCATCCTCTTCACCCTTGGGTGCCGGTTTTTTCTTTGTGGCCAAAAAGGATGGTTCATTAAGGCCGTGTATTGATTATCGTCTCTTGAACAATATCACTGTGAAATATCAATATCCGTTACCCTTGATTTCTGACCTGTTTTCCAGGGTGAAAAGTGCTACTTGGTTTACCAAGCTTGACCTCAGGGGGGCGTATAACCTTATTCGCATTAAGCACGAGGATGAATGGAAGACGGCGTTTAATACCCCAGAGGGGCATTTTGAGTACCTAGTGATGCCCTTTGGGCTCACTAATGCTCCTTCCGTCTTTCAGTCCTTCATGAATGACATTTTCAGGGATTTTGTGGATAAATTTCTGAATGTTTATTTGGATGATATCTTGATTTTTTCCAATGACTGGGACTCTCATGTGAAACATGTTCGAACTGTATTCCAGATTTTGAGAGAGAATGCTCTGTATGTGAAGGGATCAAAGTGTATTTTTGGCGTACAGAGGATCTCATTTTTGGGATTCATTTTGTCCCCATCTGTTATTGAAATGGACCCGGTCAAGGTTCAGGCCATCTGTGATTGGGTCCAACCTACTTCATTAAAGGCTCTTCAGAGATTCTTGGGTTTTGCCAATTTTTATCGTAAATTTATTGGTAATTTCTCTCTTATTGTTAAACCATTGACTGATTTGACCAAAAAGGGTTCTGATGTGGTGAATTGGCCTCCTGAGGCAGTTTCTGCGTTTCAGCAACTTAAACAGAGATTCACTTCTGCTCCTGTTCTACGGCAGCCTGATGTTTCTCTGCCATTTCAGGTGGAGGTTGATGCCTCTGAAATTGGGGCAGGTGCCGTTTTGTCCCAAAGAGATCCTGAGACCTCTAAAAGTAACCCTTGTGCTTTTTTCTCTCGAAAATTTTCTCCAACTGAACGTAATTATGACGTGGGTAATCGGGAGTTATTGGCCATGAAGTGGGCTTTTGAAGAGTGGAGATATTGGCTGGAGGGAGCCAAACATCAGGTGGTGGTCCTCACGGACCATAAGAATCTGGTTTATCTGGAATCAGCCAAGCGACTTAATCCTAGACAGGCCAGGTGGGCCTTGTTTTTCACACGTTTTAATTTTGTGGTTTCCTTTCTTCCTGGCACTAAGAATGTTAAGGCGGATGCCCTCTCGAGGAGTTTCTTTGCAGATTCTCCTGAGTTATCTGATCCTGCTGTTATTTTGAAGGTGGGTGTGGTTCTTTCCGCCTTTTCACCCAATTTGAGACTGGCTCTGGAAGGGTGTCAGGAGGATAAACCTGAGCGCTGCCCTATTGGGAAATTGTTTGTCCCAGACCAGTGGAAGAAGAGTGTGATGTCTGAGATTCATTGTTCCGCGTTGGCCGGTCATCCCGGAATTTTTGGTACCAGAGACTTGGTGAGTCAGTCCTTTTGGTGGCCTACTTTGTCTCGTGACGTCAGGGAGTTTGTGCAGTCCTGTGGGACTTGCTCTCGCTCCAAGCCTTGCTCTCGCTCTAGTGGTTTGTTGATGCCATTGCCTGTGCCCAAGAGACCATGGACCCATATCTCTATGGATTTTATTTCCGATCTCCCTGTTTCTCAGAGAATGACCGTTATCTGGGTGATTTGTGATAGGTTTTCCAAGATGATACATCTTGTGCCATTACCTAAGTTGCCTTCCTCCTCCGAATTGGTGCCTTTGTTCCTTCAGCACGTGGTTCGGTTACACGGCATTCCTGAGAACATTGTGTCTGACAGAGGAGTCCAGTTTGTTTCCAGATTTTGGAGGACTTTTTGTTCTAAACTTGGTGTTCAATTGTCTTTCTCCTCTGCTTTTCATCCTCAGACCAATGGACAAACTGAGAGAACAAACCAGACATTGATGACTTATCTGAGATGCTTTGTGTCTGCTGATCAAGATGACTGGGTCTCTTTTTTGCCTTTGGCTGAGTTTGCTCTTAATAATAGGGCAAGCTCTGCCACTTTGATGTCTCCATTTTTCTGCAATTTTGGGTTTCACCCTCGATTTTCTTCGGGACAGATGGAGGCTTCTGTCTGTCCGGGTGTTGACTCTGTTGTGGAGCGTATGCAGCAGATTTGGGACCAGTTAGTGGAGAGGTTGTCCCTCTCTCAGGAGAAGGCCCAGCGGTTTGCCAACCGGCATAGGACTGATGGTCCTCGGTTTAAAGTGGGGGACTTGGTCTGGTTGTCCTCAAGAAATATCCCTATGAGAGTTGCATCTCCTAAGTTTAAGCCTAGGTTCATTGGACCTTATAAGATCATGGAGATTCTTAATCCTGTTTCCTTTCGTTTACTTCTTCCAGGGACATTTAAGATCCATAATGTGTTCCACAAGTCCTTTATTGAAGAGGTTTGTCGAGCCAGTGGTTCCTATGGCTGCGCCTCCTGACCCTGTTTTGGTTGAGGGCAATCTGGAGTATGTGGTTGAGAAAATATTGGATTCTCGTTTTTCTAGATGGAAACTCCAGTATTTGGTTAAGTGGAGAGGTTATGGTCAGGAGGACAATTCTTGGGTGTTTGCTTCGGACATCCATGCTAGGAGACTGATCCGTGCGTATCACAGAGCTCATCCTGACCGACCTGGTTGCACAAATGAGGGTTCGGTGAACCCTCCTCAAGGGGGGGTACTGTTGTGAATGTTTTAGAAATGAATTCTGAGCAGAAGCTCCCTCTGGTGGTTACAAACAGTACTGAACCATTCAATGAGGATTGGCAATCAGGAATCACAGACTGGCTGGATATAAGGGAGGTTACCCCCATCATGGTTGCCGGTGATCAATTGTTCTTGTCTCAATGTTGTTTCCTGGTTCACTTGGAAGCTTGCTGAGTCCTGCCTCTTCTCCTGCTCTCAGATAAGATATTTTCTGTTTTTTGTTTTTGTGCTTGCCATTTGCATATTTCTCTGCATTTCTGTGAGGTTGGCCAGGTTCCCCTCCCCGGGGGGCTTGGGCTCCTCTTGGTTCCTCTGGAGCCACTGTTGTTTGTTCATTTGCCTTTTCCAGTTTTTTCAGTGGCTGCGGCTTAGTTTTGTTACACCAGAGAACTAATTTAGGTGGTAGAGGTCGTGTGATCTCAGGTGTTTTTGCAATTAGTAGCGTTGGCTTTTTTTAGGGTTTTTTTTGGATTGCAGTAAGTATCCTTCCTATCCTTTTCTGTCTAGGCAGATTGGGCCCCAGCGTTTGCTCATACTATTTTCTGTCTGTGTCTGTATTTTCTCTTGTCTAACCGCCATTACATGTTTGGGGGCTTCCTATGTTCTTTGGGGATCTGCTCTGGGGCAGATAGCTTTCCTCTTTCTATCTTTAGGTGTAGTTAACCTCTCAGGCTGTGACGAGGCGTCTAGGACCAACGTAGGAACGCTACTGCAATCCAGTAGATTCCAACCTCTCTGGTGTATTGCCGTTTTTGCCTTCTCTCCTCAGCTACCAAAACATAACACCCGCCTGCTCGGTGCCTTGGGGTGATCCTCGACTCTGCCCTATCTTTCAAACCACATGTCCAAGCCCTCGCCACCTCCTGCCGCCTCAAACTCAAAAATATTTCCCGGATCCGTGCATTCCTCAACCATGAAACCACAAAAACACTAGTGCACGCCCTTATCATCTCCCGCCTCGACTACTGCAACCTCCTACTGTCTGGCCTCCCCTCTAGCACTCTGGCACCACTCCAGTCCATCCTACACTCTGCTGCCTGACTAATCCACCTGTCTCCCCGCTATTCCCCAGCCTCCCCTCTATGCCAGGCCCTTCACTGGCTTCCTATTGCCCAGAGGCTCTGGAACTCCCTGCCGCAAAACATCAGACTTTCACCAACAGCGGAGACCTTCAAGAAGAACCTGAAGACCCACCTGTTCTGACAAGCCTACAACCTGCAATGATCATCAGTCTACTGAACCATCGCACGACCAGCTCTACCCTTTCCTAGTGTATTCTCACCCATCCCTGCAGACTGTAAGCCCTCGCGGGCAGGGTCCTCTGTCCTTCTGTACTTGTGTGTCCCTTGTCTAGCACATGTTTATTGTACCTGTCTATATTTTTCCCTTTTCATATGTAAAGCGCCATGGAATAAATGACGCTATATAAATGTATAATAATAATAATAATATTTACCCGCATCAACCTCCGTTTTAACGAGCTGCGGCTGGGGCGGACCCAGTGTAGGCAGAGGTTCCGGCTGGTGCTCACCTTCGCCAGACCTCTTGAATCTTCCGTTCTGGCGCCCAATTCCCCTGAGGCCATGGAGGTTTCTCGAGTGAGACCTAAAGCCCCCGTCTCACATAGTGATACACCAGCGATCCCGACAACGATCAGGATTGCTGGTGTGTCGCTACATGATCGCTGCTGAGCTGCCAAACAGGCAGCTCAGGCAGCGATCAGCACAGTGACACTGCAGGTAACGTCGCTTAGTTACCCGCAGTGTACGTTGGATACCAGCGCCCTGATGCAAGGAGCTGGTAACCAAGGTACACATCAGGTTTTCAGGCGCTGCGCGGTGCCTGGAAACCTGCTGTGTACCTTGGTTACCAGCTCCCTACATCAGGGCGCTGGTATCCAAGGTACACATCGGGTTTCAAGGCAAAGCCCCGTGCCTGGAAACCCGCTGTGTACCTTGGTTACCAGCGGATCGCTAATCTCCCGCCTGTCACACGCAGCGATGCTTGCTGGCCAGCGGGAGACCAGCTATCAAAAAAATGTCCAGGACATTCAGCGACGATCAGCGATACCCAGCAGGGGGGGCTGATCGTCGCTGAATGTCAAACACAGCGATATCGCAGGGGAGATCGCTGTTGCGTCAAAAAAATAGTGACTCAGCAGCGATCTCGCTAGCGAGATCGCTGTGTGAGACGGGGGCTTAAAACTCGGGCCGCTCGAGCACCTGTGATTTGTAATGTTTGCCAACAGTTAGGGCATTATGCTAATAAATGTCCACAACGGTGTTCACTAGACACAGCAGTACACGCCTCCAAGTTGTCCTTTAAGGGGACAATCAATTTAGCCTCATCCACTATAACAGTAACGCTTTGTGTGGACTCTGGAGCCGAAGGAAATTTCATGTCCTCTACCTTCGCTCTCTGCCACTCTATACCTCTGGTGATGCTCGCCAAACCCGTGACTGTTCGAGAAGTGAATGGGTCGACACTGCCTTCACAAATCACACATCTGACCATCCCTTTCATGTTATCTATGTCCCCTTCTCATCAGGAGATTATCTCACTCCTTGTCATTCCAGAGGGAATAGACGAGATATTGCTGGGGATGCCCTGGCTCCGTTTTCATTCCCCACATATTGAGTGGATCTCTGGGAGGATATTGGGTTGGAGTGAGTCGTGTAAAGGCAGATGTATTAGGGAATGCATTCAGGTGGCTACTACAGAGATGCCCGCAGATCTTACTTCCCTTCCCAAATACTATTGGGCCTATGCAGACGTGTTCTCCAAGAAGGCTGTGAAGATCCTTCCGCCTCACCGTCCCTATGACTGTTCTATTGACCTCTTGCCCGGAGCAGAACCTCCTCGGGGACGAGTTTATGCCCTTTCTCTCCCGGAGATGGAGGCTATGTCTCAATACATTCAGGAAAATCTGGCAAGAGGATTCATCAAGAAGTCAGTGTCACCTGCAGGGGCGGGGTTCTTCTTCGTTCAGAAGAGGAACGGAGAATTACGTCCATGCATCTATTACAGGGGTCTTAATGCCATTACCGTTAAGAATAAATACCCGTTGCCCCTGATTTCGGAGCTCTTTGATAGGCTACGGGGAGCAAGGGTATTTACCAAATTAGATCTGCGGGATGCTTATAACCTGATTCGCATCCGTGAGGGGGACGAATGGAAGACGGCTTTCAATACCAGAGATGGGAATTATGAATATCTGGTGATGCCCTTCGGGCTCTGTAATGCCCCAGCCGTCTTCCAAGACTTTGTTAATGACATCTTCCGGGTAGAGTTGAGCGATACTTTCCGATATCCTAAAGTATCGGAATCGGAATGGTATCGCCGATATCACTAAAATATCGGCGATACCCGATACCGATACCGGAAGTCCCATGTAAGTCTATGGGAACAAAATATCGCAACTAAAAAAAACCCATTCTTTCCTTGTAAACACTAAATATACACACATAGAATACATATATATATATATACATGTCATTGTGACATATATATATACATATATGTATAGTTTATACACTTCTACATAGTAAAATATCCTCTCATTCAATTGCCGGGTAAAGCCGGCTTCAGTGAAAAGACAGAAGCACCCGACATGAAATGACACTTGGTGTACATAGGGTTAACCATGTCTTTTCATGTCGTTTGCTATCTGATTTGCACAAACAATTAAATCAGACTATGTGTGCAAAATTTCACACCTGTAGGGGTTAATTAAAGGTGTAAATTCGTTGTAAAAAAAAACGGACTTTTTTGCTACGAATTTACACCTTTAATTAACCCCTACAGGTGTGAAATTTTGCACACATAGTCTGATTTAATTGTTTGTGCAAATTAGGCTGGAGTCACACACAACCACAAAAAATCGGTCCGTTTTAGACGGTCGACAATCGGATCAAAATAAAAACATCACACATCCTTCTGGCATCCGATTTTCCTTCAAAGATGCGATTTAATCGCATGTGTGTGTACCTTGTAACATCCGATTTTCATCCGACTTGCGAGATTTTCTCGCAGGCTTGCAAAACTGACATATAATGGATCCAAAAGAATAGTATTTAAATGCCAAAAGAAAGAATAGATATATACACATAGAGCACATATATATATATATATATGTCATTGTGACATATATATATACATATATTTATAATTCTTACACTTCTACATACTGTTATAGCCGCTAATTCAATTGCCGGCTTCAGTGAAATCACAGAAGCCGACATGAAATGATACATTGTTTCCACACATTTAACCATGTAATTTCATGTATTTTTATATATGTTTGAAACATACAATTACATGAGTATATGTGTGCTAAATTTCAGACATGTAGGGGTTAATTAAAGGTGTAAATTCGTTGAAAAAAAATGCGTGGGCTCCCGCTGTATTTTCTCCACCAGACAGACAAAGCAAGCGAGTGGGGGCAGATAATAATAGCCTAGGGAGGGTACATTTTTTTTGTGCCCCCCCTGGCTACTAACATCTGCCCCCAGACACCCCAGAAAGGGCAAATCTATAATTAGATTCGCCCTTTCTGGCACTTTGCCCGTCTATTCCCATTGCCCTGTAGCGGTGGCGAATGGGTTAATAAGGGGTTAAAATGACCTTGCAATTGAAAGGTCACTTTAAGCCAGGTTAATAATTGATAGCTGTCAATTAGACAACTATCAATTATTAATCCTATTGTATGAAAGAAAAATCAAACACACACAGTTTAATAAAAAATAAGTTTAATTAAATAATCACACAGTTTTTGACCATATTTTATTTTCCTGCTAAAACCATTTCCTGTAATAAAAATAAAATAAAAAAGCAAAATTATACTTACCAATCCGATGTACAGTCAGGTCCCACGGTGTAATCCATCAGAAAGGGTTAACAGGTTACAGGTCGCAGAGAGCTAATAATGCTGTCTCAGACCTGTATTCCCCTGAATGAATAACTTCCTCTCCCAGCGAAAGTAGAGGAATAGATTCATGAATGGAGCTTAATTGATTTATTGGCAATTTAACTGTAGTGACCTGACCTAAAGGGAAAGTGGACACAATCAATTAAGCTTCATTCATGAAACACATCCTCTCCTGTCGCCAGGAGAGGAACTTATTCATTCATGAGCTTTGAGCTGAGCATGCAGGATTACTTGCACTGCTTGGCTCAAAGCTAGTTAACCCTTTGTGAAGGATTACAGCGTGGGACATGACAGATCGGCGGAATAGGTAAGAATAATGTTGTTTTATTTCTTTTTCTTTATTTTAGGAGATCAATGGCTTCGCACGGATTAAGTGTAAAATAAAATATGGTCAAAAAAATGTGTTTTTATTTCATTAAAATTATTTATTCTTAAAGTGTGTGTGTTTTTTTATTTACTTCAATAGGATTAATAATTGATAGTTGTCTAATTGACAGCTATCAATTATTAACCTGCCTTAAGGTCACCTTTCAATAGCAAGGTGACAGTAAGGTGAGATTAACCCATTCGCCACCGCTACAGGGCAATGGGAATAGACGGGCAAAGTGCCAGAAAGGGCGAATCTAATTATAGATTTGCCCTTTCTGGGTGTCTGGGGGCAGATGTTAGTAGCCAGGGGGGGCACAAAAAAAATGCACCCTCCCTGGGCTATTATTATCTGCCCCCACTCGCTTTGCTTTGTCTGTCTGGTGGAGAAAATACAGCGGGAGCCCACGCATTTTTTTTCAACGAATTTACACCTTTAATTAACCCCTACATGTCTGAAATTTTGCACAAATACACTCATGTAATTGTAAGTTTCAAACATATATAAAAATACATGAAATTACATGGTTAAATGTGTGGAAACAATGTATCATTTCATGTCGGCTTCTGTGATTTCACAAAACCCGGCAATTGAATTAGCGGCTATTACAGTATGTAGAAGTCTAGGAACTATAAATATATGTATATATACATGTCACAATGACATGTATATATATATATATATATATGTGTTCTATGTGTATATATCTATTCTTTCTAGTCTTTATTAAAGCTGTCAGTGTGATTTTACAGTATAGCCGGGGATGAATTGCCGGCTTTTCTAAAGGACACCGATGCGATTTCATCGCAAGTCACACAGTGTGGTCCGTTTGTAATCAGATTTTTCATCGCTCCCATAGACTTGCATTGGCGATAGTCGACCCACAATCGGTGACAATCGCAGCATGCTGCGATTGTACACGGACGTTTAAAACGGACCACAAAAAATCTGATACTGGGAGCTGCTCCATAGATTAACATAGGGCAGACTGCAATGCGATATTTCATCGCAATGCAGTCGTCCGATTTTGTCGCCAGTGTGACTCCGGCCTTAGATAGCAAAGGACATGAAAAGACATGGTTAACCCTATGTACACCAAGTGTCATTTCATGTCGGGTCACCCGACATGAAATGACACTTGGTGTACATAGGGTTAACCATGTCTTTTCATGTCGTTTGCTATCTAATTTGCACAAACAATAAAATCAGACTATGTGTGCAAAATTTCACACCTGTAGGGGTTAATTAAAGGTGTAAATTCGTTGTAAAAAAAACGGACTTTTTTGCTACGAATTTACACCTTTAATTAACCCCTACAGGTGTGAAATTTTGCACACATAGTCTGATTTAATTGTTTGTGCAAATTAGATAGCAAAGGACATGAAAAGACATGGTTAACCCTATGTACACCAAGTGTCATTTCATGTCGGGTTCTGCATTTTCACAAAAGCCGGCAATTGAATTAGCGGCTATTATACTATGTAGAAGTGTATGAACTACAAATATAAATATATATATATATGTGTCACAAATTCAATGACATGTATATATATATATGAGGTGTAAAATTGCTGAAAAAAAATGCGTGGGCTCCCGCCCTATTTTCGCAACCAGACAGACAAAGCCAGTGAGTGGGGGCAGATAATAATAGCCCAGAGAGGGACCATTATTTTTGCCCCCCCCCCCGGCTACTAACATCTGCCCCCAGACACCCCAGGAAAGACAAATCTATAATTAGATTCGCCCTTTCTGGCACTTTGCCCGTCTATTCCCATTGCCCTGTAGCGGTGGCGAATGGGTTAATATGGGGTTAAAGCCACCTTGCTATTGAAAGGTGACCTTAAGCCAGGTTAATAATTGAGAGCTGTCAATTAGACAACTATCAATTATTAATCCTATTGCATGAAATAAAAATAAAACACACACACTTTAATTAAAAATCATTTTAATGAAATAAAGACACATGTTTTTGACCATCTTTTATTTTACTGCAAAAACCATTTCCTGTAATAAAAATAAAATAAAAAAGCAAAATTATTCTTACCTATCCCATGCACAGTCAGGTCCCACGGTGTAATCCTTCAGAAAGGGTTAATGTTTACTGCAGGGACCGCAGCTAATGCTGCAGCCTCACAGTAAACCCCAAATGAATGAGTTCCTCTCCTGCCTGACAGGAGAGTAAAGGCTGGGTGTCACATAACGATACACCAGCGATCCCGACAACGATTTGCACTTGTCAGGATCGCTGGTGTATCGCTACATGATCGCTGCTGAGCTGCCAAACAGGCAGCTCAGGCAGCGATCTGGGACAGCGACACTGCGGGTAACATCGCTTAAGGGCCCGTCTCACATAGCGATATCGCTACCGAGATCGCTGCTGAGTCACTAGTTTTGTGACGCAGCAGCGAGCTCACCAGCGATATCGCTGTGTGTGACATTCAGCGACGATCAGCCCCCTGCCGGGTATTGCTGATCGTCGCAGAAATGTCAGGACCTTTTTTTGATCGCTGGTTTCCCTCTGACAGGCACGCATCGCTGCGTGTGACAGGCGGGAGACCAGCGATCCGCTGGTAACCAAGGTACACAGCGGGTTTCTAGGCACAGCCCCGCGCCTGGAAACCCGCTGTGTACCTTGGTTACCAGCGGATCGCTGGTCTCCCGCCTGTCACACGCAGCGATGTGTGCCTGTCAGCGGGAAACCAGCGATCAAAGGTCCTGACATTTCAGCGACGATCAGCGATACCCGGCAGGTGGGCTGATCGTCGCTGAATGTCACACACAGCGATATCGCTGGTGAGCTCGCTGCTGCGTCACAAAACTAGTGACTCAGCAGCGATCTCGGTAGCGATATCGCTATGTGAGACGGGCCCTTAAGTGGAAAGCTTAATTGATTGCTTTCCACTTTCACTTCAGGTCAGCCAGGGACACAATCAGTGACGTCAGAGGGAACTGATTAACAAAAATAGGGGTTCCCTTCGAAAAAAAAATGGCGTGGGGTCCCCCCTATTTTTGTTAACCAGCCAGATGAAGCAGACCGCTGAGGCCTGGATTTTCAGGCTGTTAAGGAGCCAAGATCCATGGACCTTGCCAGCCTGATAATACCAGGCCACAGCAGTCTGCATATCTTGGCTGATTAACAAAAATAGGGGATCCCCTCGAAAAAAATTGGCGTGGGGTCCCCCCTATTTTTGTTAACCAGCCAGATGAAGCAGACCACTGAGGCCTGGATTTTCAGGCTGTTAAGGAGCCAAGATCCATGGACCTTGCCAGCCTGATAATACCAGGCCACAGCAGTCTGCATATCTTGGCTGATTAACAAAAATAGGGGATCCCCTCGAAAAAAATTGGCGTGGGGTCCCCCTATTTTTGTTAACCAGCCAGATGAAGCAGACCGCTGAGGCCTGGATTTTCAGGCTGTTAAGGAGCCAAGATCCATGGACCTTGCCAGCCTGATAATACCAGGCCACAGCAGTCTGCATATCTTGGCTGATTAACAAAAATAGGGGATCCCCTCGAAAAAAATTGGCGTGGGGTCCCCCCTATTTTTGTTAACCAGCCAGATGAAGCAGACCGCTGAGGCCTGGTTTTTCAGGCTGGTAAGGATCCAATATCCATGGACCTTGCAAGCCTGATAATACCAGGCCACAGCAGTCTGCTTAGCTTGGCTGGTTAACAAAAATAGGGGATCCCCTCGAAAAAAAAACGGCGTGGGGATCCCCCCTATTTTTGTTAACCAGCCAAGTAAAATGCAGACTGCTGCGGCCTGGTATTAAAAGACTGTCAAGGCCCATGGATTTTGGCCCTCAACAGCCTGATAATACCAGGCTACAGCAGCCCCACATTTGGCGCATCAAAAGATGTGCCAATTGTGGCACTTTACCCGGCTCTTCCCACTTGCCCTGTAGCGGTGGCAAGCGGGGTAATAAGGGGTTATTGTCACCGTTGATTGCACGGTGACAATAAGCCCGGTTAATAATGGAGAGGTGTCAATAAGACACCGATCCATTATTAATCCCAAAGTTATTAAATGTATAAAAAAAAGACACAGCAAGAAAAAAGTATTTTAATGAAATAAAAGAGACAACACAGTTTTCATTTTTTTATTATACACTCATTCCTGCGACGCCATCGATCTCCTGTAAAAAAAAGAAAAAAAACAAACCAACAGTATACCACCTGTCCGACGCAGTCCATAACGATAGTCCCACGACGATCCAGCTCTGCTACATCGCAATGACAGGCAGAGCCTGTCATTGCAACGCAGCACAGCTGATTACCTGCTTCCCCGGCGGTGACGTCATCGGACTGACTGCTTTACGGCCGGGATTACCCAGCAGTCACTGCAGTTATCGCGAGAAACTGCATGTGACCGCCGGGGAGAAGAGGATGGCGGCCATGAAGCAGTCCAGGACGTGACCGCCGGAGATCTTCTGCCAGGTAAGTGCCGCTGACTCCTGACAGACCCGACAGACGGACACTGACAGTGACAGTGACAATCCCGATTCCGGTATCCGATAAGACGAAAATATCGGAACTCGGAATCGGAATTCCGATACAGCTAATATCGGCCGATACCCGATATTTGCAGTATCGGAATGCTCAACCCTACTTCCGGGATATGCTTTCCACCTCAGTCATAGTCTATCTGGATGATATTCTCATCTTCTCCCCAGATATTGACTCCCACCGGAAAGATGTCTGCATGCAGAGTCTTCGACCTCTTACGGGCAAATTCTCTCTACGCTAAGTTGGAGAAATGTATGTTTGAGCAGGAGTCCTTACCGTTCCTGGGCTATATCATCTCTGCCCAGGGACTGGCTATGGATCCTGCCAAACTACAGGCGGTGATGGACTGGCAAGAACCCCATTCTCTGAAAGCGTTGCAGCGCTTTATGGGGTTCATTAATTACTATCTGTAAGCAGGGAAAAAGAGGGAAAAAGCAGGAAAATAGTCAACTCACCAGTCTCAGCAGTAGTCCAGAAAATTTTCAATCTCAGCAGTAGATCAGAATCCTCATGCGCACAGAGCCACCTTGATTAGAGGCGTTGGCTGCAGCAAAACATGTAGAAAAAAAATCTCCAGCGCAAAAATGAATAAAAATTCAATTTTTATTGGATAAAACCATGAATAAGACCTGCTAGGTCAAAACGCATCGGTTTCAGACCACCAGGGACCCCACTTGTATATGTCTTTTTTCTATCAAGATGGATTTTAATTTTATCCAATAAAAAATTAAATTTTTATTCATTTTTGCGCTGGAGATTTTTTTCTACATTAATTACTATCGTCAGTTTATTCCCCACTTTTCAACTTTGGTAGCTCCCTTGGTAGCCCTCACCAAGAAGGGAGCAAATCCCAAATTGTGGTCAGAAGAGGTTTCCAAGGCCTTCACTTCTATTAAGTCCCATTTTGCTAGTGCTGCCATCCTACATCGCCCCGATGTTGATAAGCCCTTTATTTTGGAGGTGGATGCCTCGTCCGTTGGTGCTGGAGCAGTCCTCTTCCAGAAGGATGCTCAAGGTCGGAAGAATCCTTGCTTCTTCTTTTCCAAGACCTTCACACAAGCGGAGAGGAATTATTCCATCGGGGACAGGGAGTTGCTAGCAATGAAGTTGGCCTTCTCTGAGTGAAGACATCTGTTGGAGGGGGCCCTCTTTCCCTTCCAAGTTTTTACTAATCACAAGAATCTGGTTTATTTACAAACTGCCCAGCGGCTAAATTCCCGCCAGGCCAGATGGTCCTTATTTTTCTCCCGCTTTTACTTCATCCTCCATTTTCTTTCGGGAGAGAAGAATATCCGGGCTGACGCTCTCTCTCGCTCCGTCGTGTCTTCCGAGGAGGAGGAGGGGGAGCCGCGGCTTATTGTCCCCTCTGAGAGCCTGAGAACTGTAGCCCTAGACTCGCTAGAGTCTGTGCCGCACGGCAAGACTTTTGTACCATCTAATTTGCGACCGGATGTTCTCTCTTGGGCCCATTCATCCAGGGTGGGTGGACATTTTGGAAAAAAAAGGACATCCGAGCTTCTGGCGAGGACGTACTGGTGGCCGCATATGGTCCGGGACGTTGGAAACTATATTCGGGCATGTGTCTCCTGTGCCAAAAATAAGTCCCCTCGTCAACGGCCAGCTGGGTTACTTTATCCATTGCTGGTAGCAGACAGGCCCTGGGAGATGGTCGGGATGGACTTTGTGGTAGGCCTACCCAAGTCTCGTGGTTGCACCATCATATGGGTTATCACCGACCACTTCTCTAAAATGGTGCACTTGGTACCGCTACCTCGGTTACCTTCTGCACGGGCATTGGCGGCACTGTATATCAGACACATCTTCCGTTTACATGGTATGCCGGACAAAATCATCAGTGACCGGGGTCCCCAGTTTGCGTCTCGGTTCTGAAGAGAGCTTTGCCGCCTTCTCAGTATAGAATTAAATCTCTCTTCTGCCTATCATCCGGAGACAAAGGGGTTGGTAGAGAGGGCCAACCAGACCTTGGTCACATATCTGCGTCATTTTGTTTCGGCCAAGCAGGATGACTGGACATCCTTGCTACCGCGGGCGGAGTTTGCATTAAACAACACCGTGGCTGATTCCACTGCACAAACTCCGTTCCTACTTAATTACGGTCAGCATCCGCGGGTTCCTGTACTTATGCCCGTATCTTCCACCGACTCCAGGGTGGCAGACTGAGCTGTGGAGGCACGGGACATTTGGGACAGCACTCAGGATGCCATTCTGCCCTCCAAAGAGAGGATGAGGTTCACTGCCGACGCACATCGGCGCCCCGCTCCGACTTTTGCCCCTGGCGACTTAGTGTGGCTCTCTGCCCGTAACATCAGGCTGTGAGTAGAGTCCACTAAGTTTGCAGCTCGCTTCTTGGGTCCCTTCAAGGTCCTCGAACAGGTCAATCCTGTGGTCTACCGTCTAGCCCTTCCGCCACGCCTGAGTATCACCGACACATTCCATGTCTCCCTCCTGAAACCCGTATACTTGTCCCGGTTTTCCGAGTCATCTGCCGGGACATCGGGTTCATCTACGGACGACTATGAGGTGAATGCTATTCTGGGCTGTAAGGTGGTACGTGGCAAAAAGTTTTATTTGGTGGATTGGAGGGGTTATGGGCCTGAGGATAGGTCATGGGAGCCTGCTGAGCTTATTCAGGCTCCGCAGCTCATTGCTGCCTTCGAGCGTAGCGAGGTCCAAAGAAGGGGGGCCCTAGTCGGGGTAATGTTAGAGTTCGAGTTCCCGCCTCTGCACAGGGGGAATCTCGAGCCATTCCCGCTGCGGTCCCCCATCTGTCTCCAGCCACAGTGGAGTCTCCTCAGCAGAGACATCGGTTCCGGCTTCTTGCTCAGCCTAGTACTGTGCAGAGGTTTACTGCTGCCTCTCCAGGCTCTGCTATTGTGGCCAGTACTGGTCAGTGGCAAGCAGACGTATTTAGGACTAAGTCCTGCGTTTCCCCTTCTGAGCATGCCCAGGGTAAGATCTCTCATTGGAGATCAGGGGTCACATGCTCAGGTACTGCAGCAGCTCCTATTGGTCTGCCAGGAAGGTCCTGAAACTACATGTGTTCTGAACAGTTTCTCATTGGTCCTTTTCTGGCAGGCCCTGTAGTTGCTTCTATAAAAGGGTTGTATGGCCATGCGGCCATGCGCTAGTATCAATTGCATTATGTGCTTTGCGACAGTGTGATCATGCACGCATGTGGTTAGGTCTCGGCTGAAATAAGCCCCTAGAATACCGGCACCTCCGGTGAGGAGATTTGTGTGCACGTGGTTTGGGCTTGGCTGAAATAAGCCCTAGAATACCGGCTTCTCCGGTGAGGAGATTGCTTGATTGCGTTGCTGTCTGCATGATCACGGACTGCTATCCGCACAGCAGTTTTATGTGTATCCCTGTGGAGTTAACAGGACACAGTACCTATCTCTGCGTCTTTACTTCAGCGACTCTGTGTTGTAACAGAGTTCGCTTATACCGCCATATTGTGCCACAGTATTTATATTTGCGACTCTATGAAGTATACAGA
The DNA here is from genome assembly GCA_033576555.1 of Oophaga sylvatica. NCBI lineage: Eukaryota > Metazoa > Chordata > Amphibia > Anura > Dendrobatidae > Oophaga > Oophaga sylvatica. The sequence continues at coordinate 3,817 of JARQOD010001814.1, read as the reverse complement.
GCTTGCCTATACCGCCATCTTACTAGTAGCAGGCTCTGCCTGCACGGTGGACCCCGGGCTGCGAACGCACTCACTATTTATATTTATCTGATGCGTTCCGCAGACCCTAACTGGGTGTGTGTATGCTGAGAGATTGTTTGTGGGACTGTATGAACCGTAAGAAGGGGGTGTATGTGTTGAGTTTGGATTTTGAGAAGGCGTAGTGTTAGTGTTAGTCAAGATGGGTTTTCCGGCTGAGTTTGTTGAGAGAGTGAGAAGTTTGTATAAAAATATTTATAGTTGTGTTTTGTTGAATGGGAAGGTAGGGAGGAGAGTGAATGTGTTTTCTGGTGTACGGCAGGGGTGCCCATTGTCCCCTGTCATGTTCATTTGCGCGATTGAGCCGTTGTTGTGTATGTTGAGGAAAGATAAGGTGATTCGGGTGTGCAAGTGCCGGGGGCTGGGAGGGAGGGAGTGGAAGGTGAATGGCTACATGGATGATGTGTGTGTATTGTGTGATTAAGAGTGTTCGGTGCGTCGTGAGAAGTTGTTGGTATCCGTTTTTTGTGGAGCGTCTGCGTTTAAAGTGAATTGGGAAAAGAGTGGGTGTAAGAATTTTGGTGGGAGGACTCTAAGCAATGATATTGGGGTGAATGTGGTGAGTGGACCGATAAAAGTGCTGGGTGTGAAATTTTCAGAGAAGTTGGATGGAGAGGAAAGTTGGGTGGATGTGAGAGAGTGGAGCGCAAGTTAAATTTTTGGAGGATGAGAGATCTTACGTTTTTGGTAAAATTTTAGTTATTAAGAGTGTGGTGTTACCAATTTTTTTGTATGTTGCGGTGGTTTTTCCACCAGGTTTTATGTGTGTTAGAAGATTAAATAGGTTTTGTTTGTATTTTTTGGGGGTTCAAGTATGGAGCGTGCAAGGAGAGAGGTTGTGATGAAGAGAATGGATAAGGGGGGGCTGGGATTCCCCAATTTGAATGTATTTCTTGGCGTGAATATTATGGTGTTTGTATTGGGTGTGATTAGGATGGATGGGAAGTGTGCATGTATGTGCAGGTATTTGTTTGGAAGTTTTCTGTTCCATTTGAAGTGGTGGGAAAGGGATCTAAGGTGCCCAGTGGCTTTTGAGGTGCCTGTGTTGTATGTGTGGATCTATAAATTTTTGGTGAAGTATGATCTGTGTGATGTGGATGTGAGGTTGTTAGAGAAGAAGAAAGCGGTATATAGGATGATTGAGTGTAGAGAGATGGAATGTGGTATCAATACGGTGAGAGGAAGTGATGTGCAAAAGGTATGGAAGAAGGTACGTATGGATGGTATGACAAATAGACAGAGTGAGATTGTGTGGCAGTCATTGCATGAGGTGTTACCGGTGAGAGAGTTTCAGAGAAACCGGGGATTAGTGAGGAGTGATGTTGTGAATAGCTAGAGGCGGCTTCTGAGCTGGGGCTCCCTCCGGTGGTTGCTGAGGGTAATGAACTGATTAATGAATGGCCTTCAGCTGGCGCTGAATGGTAGGATATAAGTTGCCTGATTTCCCAGCAGCCTTGCCGGTTATCAATTGTTCTTCTGGTCTTGCTTGAAGCACTGCTAGTTTCCTGCTCTCCTTCAGATAAGTGTTTGCTGTTTTGTATTTTCTCTGTTTGATTTTCTCTGCTGGTTTGCTGCCTGCAGTGGACGGCAGCCTGTCCCCTTTTGGGGGTCTGGCGCTGCAATTGTGCTCCGTTTGTGTCTGCACTTTTGCTTTGCTCTTTTGTTACTTTTAATTTGCTGAATAGCGTTTTGCTACACCAGAGATCTGATTTAGGTGGAAGAGGTCGAGTGATCTCAGGTTTTTTCGCAATCAGACATGTTGGTATTTTTGTTAGGGTTTTTGTTGGATTGCAGTCAGAATTCTTTCCTGTACTTTTCTGTCTAGACAGATTGGGCCCCAGCATTTGCTCATTCTATTTTCTGTCTGTGTCCGAGCTTTCTTCTTGTCTAACCACCATTACATGTTTGGGGGCTTCCTATTTTCTTTGGGGATCTGCTCCGGGGCATAAAGCTTTCATCTTTCTGCCTTTAGGTGTAGTTATCTCTCAGGCTGTGACGAGGCGTCTAGGCTCAACGTAGGAACGCTCCACGGCTACCTCTATTTGTGTGGTTAGCTCAGGTTACTGCAATCCAATAGGTTCCAGCCTCTCTGGTGTATTACCGCTTTTGCTATTTTTTGCCATTTCTCCTCAGTTACCGAAACATAACAGTATAACCGGCCAAAAACTGAAAATTATATGGTACTCAACAGAAGGGAAAAATAGTAAAAAAGGAAAAAGAAAAAAAGGGAGTTGTCAGAATTTTTTTTTTTCTGTTTGTTGCATTTTTTTCCCTCTTTTTCTCTGGGTGCTGAGGAGGAATTTTTTTTTTTTTTTCTCAATGGAGTTTGCACAGTTGTCTGGCCGTGTGGATCAGCTTGCCACTGAGGTTCGGAGTATTGCTACCTATCTTGCTAGGTTGCCAGTTGTGGAACCTAGGATCCCCATGCCAGATTTGTTTTTGGGGGATCGATCTAAATTTCTGAATTTCAAAAATAACTGTAAGTTGTTTTTTGCCTTAAGGCCTAAGTCCTCAGGTAACGCGGCACAGCAGGTTCAAATTGTCATCTCCCTGCTGCGTGGCGACCCTCAGGATTGGGCTTTTTCCCTGACACCTGGGGATCCTGTTTTGAATGATATTGATGTATTTTTTCAGGCTCTGGGGTTATTGTACGATGAACCTAATGTCACTGATCAAGCTGAAAAGACCTTGTTGGCATTAAATCAGGGTCTTGAAGACGCTGAGTTGTACTGTCAGAAATTCCGAAAGTGGCAGTCCTGACCAAATGGAATGATCATGCTTTGGCAGCCCTTTTTCGAAAGGGTCTGTCAGAAAAAGTAAAGGACGTAATGGTGGGATTCCCTGTTCCCTCTGGTCTCAATGATTCTATGTCTTTGGCTATTCAAATTGACAGACGTTTTCGTGAGCACAGAGGTATGCGTGAGATGGTGTTGCCTTGTGAGTCAGCTCCTGAGCCCATGCAGTGTGATGGAGTGACTTCTGGGACTAAGCGTCATGAGTTTCATAAGCGCAATGGGTTATGTTTCTACTGTGGTGACGCTTCCTGTTATGATTTGGTAGCTGAGGAGTGCAGGTAAAAAAGGCAATACACCAGAGCAGTTGGAATCTATGAGATTGCAGTACCCTGACTAACCACCACAACTAGAGGCAGCCGTGGAGCGTTCCTACGTTGGTCCTAGACGCCTCGTCACAGCCTGAGAAACTAACTATACCTAAAGATAGAAAGAGGAAAGCTATCTGCCCCGGAGCAGATCCCCAAAGAACATAGAAAGCCCCCAAACATGTAATGGCGGTTAGACAAGAAGAAATACTGACACAGACAGAAAATAGTATGAGCAAACGTTGGGGCCCAAACTATCTAAATAGAAAAGGATAGGAAGGGCACTTACTGCAATCCCAAAAAACCCTGAAAAGCACCAACTCTACTAATTTCAAAAACACCTGAGATCACACGACCTCTACCACCTAAATTAGTTCTCTGGTGTAACAAAATCAAAACAGCAGCCACTGAAAAAACTGGAAAAAGCAAATGTACAAAACATCAGTGGCTGAACTAAACTGAGAGGGCAAAAGCCCCCGGAGGGGATCCTGAAGGCCCCCACAGAAGTGCAGGACAAAATGCAAAAATAAAGCACAAAAACAAAAAGAAGAAAATGTCTTATCTGTAAGCAGGAGATGCAGACACGACACAGCAGGCTACAAAGGAAACAGGAATCAAGGATTGAGACCAGAACAATTG
>JARQOD010001813.1:53628-89705 GCA_033576555.1 Oophaga sylvatica | reverse complement strand
ACAAACAGGAGGGAGAGGTAGGCTGCAGACTCGGTTGCCTCTAGCCTCCAGTTTGGCACCTGTTGGGAGCAGTTCTCTTCCAAAAGTCAAAATGGGCGCTCCCACGACTTGCACTGCGTGGTCCTTTTTTGACAGATTTGCAGATGATATTTGCTATGTTAAATGCAAGCTGTGTAAGCAAAAAGTAAAAAGAGGTAAAAATTGCAGTAACCTCAATACCACAAATATGTGGAAACATGTGCGGACAAAGCACGTAGTTGAGTTACAAAGACACACTGGAGATGTAGGCCAACCTACAGCAGCACCTACATCTTCAGGTCGTGTTGGAGCCTCTGCCTCCAGCTCACACACAGCTGGTTCTGCTTCCTCACAGGATCGCCATGGAAGAACCTCGGTCACTGTTGTCCAGAGACAAAGTGTTATTCCACCCACAGCAGCAAGTTCCCTGTCATCTTCACACTCCCAGGCCACAAAACAGCCATCGGTACCACAGGCATGGGATAAAAGACGGCCATACTCGGCAAACCATCCACGAGCACAGGCTCTGAATGCTGGCATTGCAAAACTCCTGTCCCTTGAAATGCTGTCATTCAGGCAGGTGGAGACTGACAGTTTCCGTAACTTAATGGCATTGGCAGTCCCACAATACAATGTGCCAAGCCGATTTTATTTCAGCAGGCAAGCCGTCCCTGGTCTGCAAAAACATGTCGAGGGAAACATTAAACATGCGCTACTAAACGCCGTCTGTAGCAAGGTCCACCTGACCACCGATGCGTGGACCAGTACCCATGGCCAGGGACAATACCTTTCCCTCACTGCCCATTGGGTCAATGTTGTGGAGCCGGGTACAGATCTTGAGAGTGGCGCTGTACGTGTTCTGCCAACTCCAAGGATTGCAGGAATCCAGTCTGTACACATTGACTCCTCCTACTCCAGTTCCTCAGAATCATCGCTGCAGGAGCCGTCACGGTCTACCTCCACATGGACCTGTGAACGCTTACCTGTTGCGAACAATATGAGCACAGACGTGGCCAAACGTCAACAGGCCGTCCTGAAATTAATTTCAATGGGGAATCGAAGCCACACAGCGCAGGAGGTCTGGAATGCCATCAAGCAGGAGAGCGACGTGTGGTTTTTGCCAGCGAATCTCCAGCCAGGCTTGGTAGTGTGTGACAATGGCCGAAATCTGGTGGCAGCTCTGGCCCTTGGCAACCTCACTCACATACCATGTCTGGCACATGTGCTCAACTTGGTCGTGCAGAGTTTTTTGAGGGACTATCCGGATCTTGCTGAACTGCTGCAGAAGGTCCGCCTAGAGTGCGCTCACTTGCGACGTTCCAGCATAGCCAGATCGCGCATTGCAGCTCTGCAACGCAGATTTCGCCTTCCTGAACATCGCATCATATGTGACGTACCCACCAGGTGGAATTCCACCTTACATATGTTGGAGCGGTTGTGTGAGCAACAGCCAGCAGTAATGGAGTATCAGCTGCATCAGGCGCAATCAACTCGCAATTTGCGCCATTCACACTTCACCACTACTGAGTGGGCCTCTATGAAGGACATCTGCCACGTTTTGCGTGCGTTTGATGACTCAACGCGGATGGCAAGTGCAGATGATGCACTAGTCAGCATGACTGTCCCCCTTATCTGCCTGCTTCAAAAATCACTGCAAGCACTAAAGGATGAGGTTTTGGAAGAGGTGGAGGATGAGGAGTCACAAATTCACTCACCTTCTGGACAGTCAGCGCAACTTGGTTCCTCACAAAGGGCTGGGCAGGGCTCACTTTGTGAGGAGGATGAGGAGGAGTCAATGGATGAGGAAGAAATCCCTACAGAGGGAGGTACACAACGCTCTAGTCAGTATGTAGAGCGAGGGTGGGGCGATGCAGAGCAGGCAGAGATGACGCCTCTTCCAGAGGACAGCGTTTGTTGGGCAGTTGGGAGTCTGCAGCACATGGTTGATTTCATGCTGCAGTGCCTGAGAAACGACCGCCGCATCGCCCACATTCTCATCACATCAGATTATTGGGTGTACACCCTCCTAGACCCTCGCTACCGGGACAACTTACAAAGCCTCATCACACCGTTGAACCGGTAGCGTAAAATGCGGGAGTACCAAGACAGACTGATGCAATCGATAATATTCTCCATTCCAGCCGAGAGCACTGCTGCTGCTACTGCTTTACAAAGAATCTCTGTGCGTCGAGGCAGTGGAGACACCTCTGCAACAAGAGGGAGCACAAGCAGCGCCTCTGCACAGGGCAAGAGCAGTATGTTACAAATGTGGCGAAGTTTTGTGTCAGCGCCACCAATGTCTACATCATCCGAGACGACTCCACTCACCATGAGGCAACGTTTACGTAAGATGGTGACAGACTACATGTCTTTCCCTCTCAGTGTACTCCCAGATGGCTCTTCCCCTTTCAAGTTTTGGGTCTCTAAGCTGGATACATGGCCAGAGCTTAGCCAGTATGCATTGGAGGTGCTGGCTTGCCCTGCTGCCAGTGTATTATCTGAGCGCGTCTTTAGTGCTGCAGGTGGTGTACTAACAGACCGTCGCATGCGACTATCCTCAGAGAATGTAGACCGGCTTACTTTTCTGAAAATGAACAAGGCATGGATCTCACCTGAATTTGCCTGCCCGTTTTCAGATTAAATAACTGTTTGCCAACGTTTTCCATGTCTCCTGTTATGTTCATCTTTCTACCACCTGAACTCTACTCCCTGGGCTACAACACTGCCAGTCACAGGGGAATGATCAGTTACAAAACAAAATGTTATCCCCAACAAATAGACTCAATGTAGGGTCACGGAGTTGCGCCGTACCAAAATTGTCACCTGACACATTTAAGTATTACAATTCTGGTCCCGGTTGCAAATCTTCCATCTCCCCAACTAACACTTCTATAGGAGAGGTGTTTTCCTCCTCCACCGAAGGCAAAGGTAATACTGACCACTGCACACATGTGTTATGCATAGTGAGACTGATAGTAGCCAAAGTTGTTGTCCATGGGCTCAGTCAGGTGGGGGCAATCAGCTCTCACATGTCATGGTTCTTGGCACCGCCAACAGATTATGGGGCCCCTTTCGTTCCCCGACCCTCTTTGGGCGGCCCTCAGAGTCTCTGCTCGCCGAGCTGTGGGTGAAGGTTTGGTGAATTTAATTGGTAGCTTCCGGGTAGTCTCTCCCTGTATCTCCTTGGTAGGCCCATATCTTTCAATGAGGTCTACCATTTGGAGACCATCAGTAGGGGCTGCCTGTCCAACCCATGTTTGAAGGGTGTGGGGCAAAGTTCGCCCGAATTTATCAGTCACTATACGATCCAGCATATCGCGGGGTGACAAAACCTCAGGCTGAAAGCACTTTTCTATCAGGTGTATCAAGTCATAATACTGGGACCGAGCTGGCTCGGAAGGGGAAAACTTCCATTGTTGTACACGCTGGGCCAGGAAAAAAACATTTACCCCAAGACGTGCAAGTTCACCATTCACGCTCTCATAGTCCTCCTGTTGCTGGGGGGGTAGGTCCCTATAGGCTTTAGCGGGTCCTGAAGTCAAAAACGGAGCCACGATCTCGGCCCACTGGTCCCGGGGCAGTCTCTCCCTTTTAGCCACGCCTTCAAACATCTCCAGCTACACCTCAACGTCATCTGATTGCTCCATCTTTCGGATCGCTGTACGCACCGCTTTCCGGACATCAAGGAATCCCCGGGCAGCTCTTACTGTCTGCGGCGCTGTGATGTGCTGCATCAGTAAACTATTGGTTTCCTGTTGCTGTCGATTAAATATCTGCTGCTACATAGCCTGCTGCTGTATAGCCTGCTGCTGCTACATAGCCTGCTGTTGTATAGCCTGCTGCTGCTGCATAGCCTGCTGTTGCTGCTGTGTAGCCTGCTGTTGCTTTCGCATGGCCTCCACTAGCATTTTTACTTTGTTCTCCATCTTCGGACAGTTATCCAGCCGGTTTTGGTGCACTTTCTAAAACCAGGACATTTACTGTCATGCATGAAAAACAGCCTGACCTCACTGCGTTGCCCGCATTCTCCACCAATTGTAGGGAACCGCTGTCGTAGGCAGGGCTGGGCCGCAGTAGTGAGGCAAACACACAGCCTTTTATTTCAAAGTTCAGTGATTTTAATCATGAGTTCAACAAAAAGTCCATATAACAAAATGAAAACAGAACATAAATCACTCCAGTTTGGAGAACCACTGGTCACAGACTCACCCTTGCTTGTGACGGGCTTAACTAAGCGGCTGCAGGTCAGCTGAGACCGCCAGGTCACATTCCGGGTGGTCTGTTACTCGCTTCCTGGTGCACACTGCCACACAGTAACAAAACAATGTTCCAGGCTTACTCCAGCCAAACTCCTTCCTTTCACACAACAACTACAACAGCTCCTTGTTTTATAGGGCTACAAAACACCATCAGGTGACGTACACATCAGCTGACCAGATCACGTGACTATGACCTCATCACAGGTCGTAGTAATCATGGAAAATCATGAGCAAACTTCAGTCTGGTTGAAGAAATATATCTCCCATCTTGTCAAATCAATTGTCTACCACCTCTTCTATAATATTACGCAGGCGATTTCTGTAGAAATAATGCACTTGTAGAGTTTCAATAAAGTGAGAAGGGGGCTAATTTAATTTTTCCATAATCTCCTTGGATGTCAGCCACCTACACTCTTTTAGGTGCATGAGATGGAATACTGTATGTATACCTTTAGTATGCCATGTCTCAAAAACGCGGTCTGTCACTCCCACTGGGAATTCTGGGTGAGCCCATAAAGGCATGTGTTTAGATAACTGAGAAGACAACCCATGCGCTCGTCTGCTTGCCTTACAGGCAATTACTGTATCGCGTAGTAGCGCTGATCACTATGACCGGGAGTTTACAAATCACAGTGTCAACACATGAGACCAAAATACAACCCTCTGTCAGTCCAGATTCCAGCAATACATCTGAGTAGGACTAAGTCCCCTTAAACCAATCTCTCCCCACTCTGATCAAGCACGAAAAGTTATAACTCCTAACGTTTGGCACGGCCAGGCCCCCATCTTTTACTGCACGCATAATTTTTCGTATTGCTATTCTGGGCCGTTTTCCCCTCAAGATGAATCTGGTCAATGCTTTTTTTATCCGTGAAACATCATCTTTACGTAACAGGATTGGAATAGTCTGAAGCGGGTATAATAGCCTTCCAAAAATAATCATCTTAAGAAGGTGACAACGGCCCAGAAGAGACAGGGGCAAATCATGCCACCGCTCCAATTGACGTACAACCTTGTCCAATTAGGGTTCATAGTTAAGTTTGTATTGAGAACTAGAATCTCGTCCTATTTTGATTCACAGATATGTTATAAATAAAGGTTTTAATTACTTCTGTCCCCATCAGTAAGCACACCAAAGCTCACGAGGATTAGGCTTTAACAATTGAAAAATTTCACTCTTGTAGTCTTTGAAGCAAAATCACAGAATTAGTTAAAAAATTTTTATCCAGTCTAATAGCCCTTTGAGATGGTCTTGGGGATGTGCCATATAAATGAGTATATCGTCTGCAAACAATGTGAGTTTGATCTGCCGACCCCCTACCTTTACACCGTCATATACTGTGTTAACCTCCACGTGTGTAACTAATGGCTCAAGGGCTATATCAAAGAGCAAAGGTGATAATGGACATCCCTGAGGAGTTCCGCTCTGTATTGTGAAAGTAGCCGAAAGGTGACCTGTGTTGTGTATTTGTGCCTGTGGGTTGGCGTAGACACCTGATAGGAAAGTCATAAACGTGCCTCTCATGGCAATTTTGTCCAGGACCATTGGCAACCAACTTCAGCTCACCCTATCAAATGCCTTATCGCCATCTAAGGATAGCATGACAGGACTCGATGTTGTCAGACAACGATATTTATCTACAACTGCTATTACTTTCCTAATGTTATTCATGGCCGATCTTGGTCTAACAAAGGCCACTTGTGATGGCCCTATCAGCGTAGGAAGAATGCTACTCAAACGATCTGCCATGATCCTGGACAAAAGCTTGATATCCTGGTCAATGAGTGAGAATGGACGATAGGATCCAGCCAGATGTGAAGGTTTGTTGGGTTTTAGTAGCACCTTCATGTGTGCCATGTTTGAATGGATGGGGCAACCCTCCTGTCTCCAATATATGATTGAAGGTGCCTACCAATGTGGACGGGATATCCTCACTCAATAATTTTAATAATTTGGCTGTAAACCCGTCAGGTCCTGGAGCTTTCCGGATTTAAAGTCACTTATCGCCGCTGTCACTTCCGTCACCTCAATTGTTTTTTTTAAAAGGAGAAGCTGATAGTTTGTGAAGGATGGTAACCGTATTCCATCTAGAAAGGTCTGACCCTCCGCACTATCCGTATGTTCCACCTTATATAAGTCTGAGTAGTATTCTTGTCGAATCGTGATTATGCTTCAAGGGTCTGTGTTCATGATCCCATGGTTATTCGTTAACGCAGTAATATGTTGATGACGAATGTGATTTCCTTTCGCTAGTCGTGCTAATAGTCTCCCTGATTTGCTACCATAACGATATACATCGGCTCTATAATTCATATTACTGCTTCTCTCGCGTCGATATACCCATACGTGAAAGTCAGCCTTAGCCTGCTTACATCTATTTTTATCCTGTGTTGATGAAGTTGTCTTGTTTGCCGTGTAGCTATTGCGTAATATCCTGCTAGCCTGCGAGTAGTTTGTCGCTATCTTCTTTTTTAGCGTTGTCTGATAACCTATTAGTTTCACGCGCATTAATGCCTTCCCTGCTGCCCATAAAAGTTCCGGCCTATCCCTACTATCTCCATTATCACTTACATATTCCAAACACCATTGCTTCACCTGATGTCGAAACTTCTCATCCATTAACAAATAGGTAGGGAAGCGTCAAGTTTGGTCTGGCCCCATCTGAACCATATCTGGCAGGGTCACTGATACGGGCGCGTGGTCAGATATAGCTACGTTGTGCACATCTGCCTCTTCCACTCCCCTTACTAGCTCCTGTGATAGCAATATATTATCTCTTCTGAACCAAGAGTCATGTGGCGCCGAATAGAAGGAATATTCACTGCCATCTGGGTTCAGGTGTCTCCAAAATTCTACAAAGTTATTCGTGTCTAGCAAGGGGTTTTAAACGTGTATCATGTGATCGCACATTCGTTCGCATCGACCTACAGTTCTTCACTGGTTCGATTCACCGTATTTAAGTCACGACCGGGGGTGGTTTTAGTGCTCTCCTATCGGCCCGATATGCTTGGACACCTGGGAGAAATTCAGGAGCGTCTCCAAACTCCCTCCTCACATGTCAGCGCAGGAACCGGAAGAGGGAACGTGCTTGTTTTGTTGCTCATAGGTGGAGTTTTATACAGTAAATGATTACTGCTGTCTTATTTTTTGCGTCCCTAGGGCAGAATAAGGCTGCGTAAAGTCACATTTTAGAGACACTCATGTAATAGACACACGCTACCCTACCCGTCACACAAGGAAGGTATTGTTACAGGATAAAGCCTTGTGCAACCAGACATGCTTTTACCCTCTTCAACATTCTACAAGCCAAAAATGCATGATTGCAGCCGCAGCCTTTATTGACGTACAGTATAACATCGACATTACCCATCAGAGGCTGCCCACTGTCTACAACAGACATAGTATATACCTTTGCTATCCGTAGCCTTTGTTTCACCTCCACTTGCAGGCACCCACTTAAATTGTGACAATGTTTTTTTAAACATTTTTTTTTTTTTTTTATCGGAGATTATTGCGTCATCTCATCACTTTGATGAGTCCATGCTGGACATGTAATAAATGCTGTCCGAAATAACAATTTTCGTGAGTGAAGTAATTGAAATCTGTGTGACTGTCACAGATTTCTTGTAATGATGATGATGAGTGACTATTACAAAATCCATTGTCTTCACTATGTTATGGTTTAACATAGCGTTCCTTACGCATCATTCCTAAATACAAAAATGGACTTTTATTCCTAAATTTACATCACTATATTTTGTAAAAACAATTTTGGGTAGTGTGTTGTTCCATTTCATGTTGCCATGTGCTTATATGCGTTTATATTTTAAGGGTGTTTATTTTTATTCTTGGAATTGAAATTCATCATTTTATTGTCCTAGTAAAACTTCATTTTTTATAGTTTGAAGTACATACATTTGCAATGGCCACGTAACATGGCAATAACTCAATATTTAAATTTAAAACCCTTTCTTGACCCTGGGCTTCAACAGCGCCAGTTGCTGATCAGAAGTGTTGGATGCACAGATCAAAACAATCGCTGATGTGTTTGTGGGGTTCAGTAACGCCTGCTGTTCCCCTGCTGGGTGTCTGGCAAAAATTTTTGCTGCTAACTCCAAATTTAACTTCAAACATCTCATATTAGGCCTCTGCCTACACCCTCCTTGACCCTGGGCTCCAACACCGCCAGTTGTTGCTCGGAAATTCTGTTAGCACAGTCAACACTTGCTCCTGTGTTACTGGGGTTCACTAATGTCAGCTGTTCCCTTGCTGTGTGTACGGCAAAAAGTCCTGCTGCCTCCACCCTGTTCTCTTCTCATCCTGAATTATTTAAGAAATTAAATGAAATTAAATGGAAATTAAATTCAGGGAAATTAAATTCATAGAAAGAGGTTATACTTTACACTTTATGGGTTAACTAGCTGAAGAGCCCGGCGCTGCCCGGGCATAGTACCTAACTACGGTTAGTTATAACAAATTGTAATGATTGTATCTATATACAAGTATTCAGCTTTCTCCCCATTATGTAGATAGGGCCAAAATAGTTTGGCGATTTGGAACGTGCGGGGGTTAAAATTTCCATTCAACACAAAGCCTATGATGCTCCTGGGGTTGAGATGTGCGGGCATGCAAAATTTCATGCCCGTAAGTACAACGGTGCAGATTCCTATCCCGGGCCAAAATTATTTGCCGATTTAGAATGCGCGGGGTTAAAATTCTGACTCAAAACCTAGCCTATGACGCTCCCGGGGTCGAGACGTGCGGGTGTGCAAAATTTCATGCCCGTAAATGCAGATTCCTATGCCGGACATACACACAAGCATTCAGCTTTCTCCCCATTATGTAGATAGAGCCAAAATTGTTTGGCGATTTGGAACGTGCGGGGGTTAAAATTTCCATTCAACACATAGCCTATGATGCTCCTGGGGTTGAGATGTGCGGGCATGCAAAGTTTCATGCCCGTAAGTACAACGGTGCAGATTCCTATCCCGGGCCAAAATTATTTGCCGATTTGGAATGCGCGGGGTTAAAATTTCGACTAAAAACCTAGCCTATAACGCTCCCGGGGTCGAGACATGCGGGTGTGCAAAATTTCATGCCCGTAAATGCAGATTCCTATGCCGGACATACACACAAGCATTCAGCTTTCTCCCCATTATGTAGATAGGGCCAAAATTGTTTGGCGATTTGGAACGCGCGGGGTTAAAATTTCGATTCAAAACATAGCCTAGGACTCTTTCGGGGTCGAGACGTGCGGGCGTGCAAAATTTCATGCCCATAAGTGCGACGGTGCGGATTCCAATCCCGGACAAACATACCCAAATACATACACACATACATACATTCAGCTTTATATATTAGATATGAAGAAGAATAATAGTTTATTAAGAACAATCTGAGTAATGTTAACAAAAAGATGAATAGCAAGAAGTTTAAGAAGAAGATAAAGAAGGTGAAGATGAAGAATAATTTGATGACAAAGATGATGCTGCTGAAGATTATGAAGGAGAAATTGTGGCAAAAGTTAAAAAGGTGAAGAGCATGGAAGTTGTGAAACATACATATTTGCCAAAATAGAAAAAAGGTTAACAACATTGTCAATTTCTTCGTCAATCCGAACGTATTTAAAAAAAATATATATTAATGCTATTCCATTGGATTGGGTACCCAAAAAAGTATATGAAAACCAGAGCCAATTTATAGAAAAATGCAAAAACAATTTTATTAGGTTACAAAACAATTTTTTAAAAAGAAGTAACAATCATTATACAAAATATTAATGACAAAAGAGAAGGCAAAAAAACCCTAGATACCGTTATTCAGAAAAATGAATGCATAAAGTCATATATCACAAGATGCTTGGTATAGTATCAGGAAAAATAGACATAACAATGCTGTGATATAAATATTCAGAACTGTCCATCAATAAAAAATAAAAATAATAAAGTGCGCAGTGCACATCATATAGAAATAATAAATATAATATTTTTATTATCCTATCAGTATAAAAATTATCAAAAAGTGCATAATGCAAAAAAGAAAAATTATTAGTAGTGCTCAAATGAACAATTAAATAATTTAAAGAGGCAAAACTGCACTAAATACTGAAACAATTTATATAGGCGGAAAGTTCTGATATATTATCACAGCATCCTATAGCAGTGTATCCAACATGGATGTGAATATAGGAAGGTAAAAAACCTATATCAGCATGCAGGGATTATATATATACATATGAATGTATACATATACATATATATTTAGGACCAGGCAAAAGCCTATACCCTATAAACCAATATCAATATATAAATCGAGAAAATGCGCATGTGAAAAACCATACAGATGTATATAGGCATCAATCAATACGCAAGGTGAGTATGACAGTCGACTGCGCATATGCAGATGCTACCAACATTGCTGAAGGCTATAATCCCATATATGTTGCAAAGGATTTGTCCCTATAGTTATATGTATATATCTCAAAAAAATGTACCTGCATGTGCTGCTATTATCATTAACGCACTATCATATATATGTGCAAACACTGCTATATAACACTGCTGAAGGCTATAATCCCATATATGTTACAAACAATTTGTCCCTGTAATAATAAGTATATATCTCAGAAGAATGCATGTGCTGCTATTGTCATAAACGCACTATCATATATATGTGCAAACACTGCTATGATGGTTAAAGGCTGCAACCCCAAATATATTACAGGAAAATTCTTCCCATGTAGCCATAAATGCCATAACAGTATGTTAAATCAACAGCAAGTATAGACAGTTAGCAGAGATATATAAAAGGCATCCAAAACTTACTGAATAACGGACAGGAGAGCCCCGACGCGCGTTTCGCTAAGTGCTTCCTCGGGGGGCACTTAGCGAAACGCGCGTCGGGGCTCTCCTGTCCGTTATTCAGTAAGTTTTGGATGCCTTTTAATATCTCTGCTAACTGTCTATACTTGCTGTTGATTTAACATACTGTTATGGCATTTATGGCCACATGGGAAGAATTTTCCTGTAATATATTTGGGGTTGCAGCCTTTAACCATGATAGCAGTGTTTGCACATATATATGATAGTGCGTTTATGACAATAGCAGCACATGCATTCTTCTGAGATATATACTTATTATTACAGGGACAAATTGTTTGTAACATATATGGGATTATAGCCTTCAGCAGTGTTATATAGCAGTGTTTGCACATATATATGATAGTGCGTTAATGATAATAGCAGCACATGCATGTACATTTTTTTGAGATATATACATATAACTATAGGGACAAATCCTTTGCAACATATATGGGATTATAGCCTTCAGCAATGTTGGTAGCATCTGCATATGCGCAGTCGACTGTCATACTCACCTTGCGTATTGATTGATGCCTATATACATCTGTATGGTTTTTCACATGCGCATTTTCTCGATATATATATTGATATTGGTTTATAGGGTATAGGCTTTTGCCTGGTCCTAAATATATATGTATATGTATACATTCATATGTATATATATAATCCCTGCATGCTGATATAGGTTTTTTACCTTCCTATATTCACATCCATGTTGGATACACTGCTATAGGATGCTGTGATAATATATCAGAACTTTCCGCCTATATATATTGTTTCAGTATTTAGTGCAGTTTTGCCTCTTTAAATTATTTAATTGTTCATTTGAGCACTACTAATAATTTTTCTTTTTTGCATTATGCACTTTTTGATAATTTTTATACTGATAGGATAATAAAAATATTATATTTATTATTTCTATATGATGTGCACTGCGCACTTTATTAGTTTTATTTTTTATTGATGGACAGTTCTGAATATTTATATCACAGCATTGTTATGTCTATTTTTCCTGATACTATACCAAGCATCTTGTGATATATGACTTTATGCATTCATTTTTCTGAATAACGGTATCTAGGGTTTTTTTGCCTTCTCTTTTGTCATTAATATTTTGTATAATGATTGTTACTCTTTTTAAAAAATTGTTTTGTAACCTAATAAAATTGTTTTTGCATTTTTCTATAAATTGGCTCTGGTTTTCATATACTTTTGGGTATTTGATTAAATATATATGGATGAGCGTTTACAAATTGGCCTCCTTTTGGTTAAATCCATTGGATTGGGTTAAACATCTATGCCTTTAATGTCTCCTCAACCTCCCCCAATACATTCTACATTACTCTTTGTTGTTTTCCTTCATGTACAATTATCCAACAAGGCAAGAATGGGTTTTTTTTAATTCCGATATTTTGTTCCCATAGACTTACATTGGATTTCCGGTATCGGTATCGGGTATCGCCGATATTTTGTGTGTATCGGCGATACCATTCCGATCCGATACTTTTGGATATCGGAAAGTATTGCTCAACTCTAATTATCACCTGTGGGTAATTTCAGCTTAACATTGCTAGTTCCTTTGAAATGACGTATTACTCTCTTCACGGCATTCCAATCAGCTTTATTTGGTTTTGATACCTTTCTACTAAGGATTCCTACTGCTGCGATGTTTGGTCTTGTAACGGTCGCTAGATACAGTAGTTTTCCTATTGCTGTTCTGTATTCTTCATGGTTTGGTAGCATATTTTTTTCACTGTTCATCTCTTTGAGATAATTAGTTTCCATTGGATACTTTACTGTTTTTGCATCCTTTAGTCCAAATTTTTCTGTTATGTCTTGAATCATGTGATTTTGATTCAGTGGGAAACTTCAGTCTTCTTCTCTTTCTATCTGTATTCCAAGGTACTGTTTTACATTTCCTAAGTCTTTGATTTCAAAATGTTGATTCAGGATTTTTAGAATGTTTTCTTCATCCCTTTCTTGTTTAAAACAAATCAAAATGTCGTCTACATATATGAGTACATAAATCCATCTATTACTCAGCCTTTTTGTGTACAAGTATGGATCAGCTTTGCTTCTTTGAAATTTTTCATTTGTTAGTACTTCCGTGATTTTGTCATTCCACGCTTTAGCTGCTTGTTTTAAACCATATATGCTTTCTTTCGTCTTTGAATCCTGGAGGTTGTTCCATGTAAATGTCTTCTGTTAAATCTCCATTCAAAAAAGCTGTCTTTACTTCCAGATGTCTTAGTTCCATCTTTTCCATTGCTGCAACTGTAAGTAAAGTTCTTATTGTAGTGTGTTTGACAACTGGAGCAAATGTTTCATCATAGTCTTCTTCTTCTGGAAGTCGAGCTATGTCTTCCCAAGAGATAGATTCATACATTTTACTTGTACTTGCCTTGTATGAGAGGCGTTTTTGTGGTTTTCCTTTGTTCTCTCTTATTGAACGTCTTGGTTCTGTGTTGTGAATGGGTTTGAGATGAGTTCTGAGCAGAGACTCCCTCTGGTGGTTACAAGCGGTGCTGGTCTGTTCAGTGAAGATTGTGAGGACTGGGAATCAGGTGTTACTGACTGGTCTTATATAATGGAGTCACTTTCCCATCAGGGTTGCCGGTGATCAATTGTTCTGGTCTGAATCCTTTATTCCAGTTTCCCTTGTAGCCTGCTGTGTCGTGTCTGCATCTCCTGCTAACAGATAAGACATTTTCTTCTTTTGTGTTTGTGCTATATTTTTGCATTTTGTCCTGCACTTCTGTGGGGGCCTTCAGGGTCCCCTCCGGGGGCTTCTGCCCTCTCAGTTTTGTTCAGCCACTGATGTTTGTGCTTTTGCTTTTTCCAGTTTTTTTTCAGTGGCTGCTGTTTTTATTTTGTTGCACCAGAGAACTAATTTAGGTGGTAGAGGTCGTGTGATCTCAGGTATTTTTGAAATTAGTAGAGTTGGCGCTTTTCAGGGTTTTCTGGGATTGCAGTAAGTACCCTTCCTATCCTTTCCTATTTAGTTAGTTTGGGCCCCAGCGTTTGCTCATACTATTTTCTTTCTGTGTCAGTATTTCATCTTGTCTAACCGCCATTACATGTTTGGGGGCTTTCTAATATCTTTGGGGTTCTGCTCCGGGGCAGATAGCTTTCCTATATCTATCTTTAGGTGTAGTTAGTTTCTCAGGCTGTGACGAGGCGTCTAGGACCACGTAGGAACGCTCCACGGCTGCCTCTAGTTGTGGTGGTTAGTCAGGGTACTGCAATCTCATAGATTCCAACTGCTCTGGTGTATTTCCTTTTTACCTGCACTCCTCAGCTACCGAAACATAACAGTTCTGTGTCTGTTTTGTAGTTGTGATTCTTCACTTCCAGTATTTTGTTCTTCATTAATTTCTACTTCTTTCTCATGAGATATTTCTTCAGTTATGTCTCTATTGTTTTTATCATTTTTTGTTTCAACTGAAATCATAATGTCTTCATTTAAATCTTCAATGAATGTCACACTGTTACTCACCATAACTCTGTCTGTTTTGGGATCTAATATTCTATATCCTTTGCAATTTTCACTATATCCAACAAATATTCCTTCCATGGATCTGTTTTGAAGTTTGGAACGTTTTTCTGTTGGAATGAATATAAAAACTTTACATCCAAAAACTTTTAAATGATTGACACTTGGTTTCATACCTTGCCACAGCTCATATGGAGTTTTCTTCAGTTTTCTGGAAAAAAGTCGGTTCTGTAGATATGTAGCTGTTATTGCTGCCTCACCCCAATATTTCTCTGGTAGTTTAGAATCTGTCAGCATACATCTCATCATTTCTGTTCGAGTTCTGTTTTTCTTTTCTGCTACTCCATTTTGTTCAGCTGTGTATGGAACAGTTTTCTGATGTTCTATTCCATTTTGTCTTAAGTAGTCTTCTATTCTGTGACCAGTAAATTCACCTCCATTATCACTTCTGATGACAATTGGCTTCCTTTGAAATTTGTTACTTGATCTTGTTACATAGTCTACAAGTTTCTCAAAAACTTCACTTTTGTTCTTAATTAAGTATGTGACTGTGTATCTTGAGTAGTCGTCTATAAAAGTCAACATGTAACCATTGCCTCCTGATGCAGTCACTTTCATGGGTCCACATACGTCAGTATGCACCAAATCAAGTGGTCTTTCGCTTTTCATCTCACTTTATTTTGGAATAGATATCCTTGTGGCTTTGGATTTTATACAACATTCACATCTTATGGTAATTGAGCAATCTGATATCTTTAAATCTTTTGTCAATTCTTTTCTCTGTAGTTCCCTTATACTGTCCGGGTGTCTATGTCCTTGTCATCTATGCCACATGTGAATACAGTTTTTGTGATCATGTGTACATACCTTCATCTGTTGCTTTGGTTTGTCAAAATGATATAATTGTTCATCTGCCTTGACTTTGGTTATCATCTTGTTTCCTGCAATAATTGCACACTCATTGTCTTTGAATTTTACTGTAAGTCATTTTGCTGTTAAACATTTCACAGATAATAATCCGCCTTCCAATTTTGGAACATACAACACATCCTGTACAAGTATCTTTGAATCTTGTTGAACTTGTTTGAACAATTTAGCATACCTTGTCCGATACCTACTGCGGTTATTTTGCTTCCATCTGCAAGATAAATGGCTTCTTTCTTATTTAAATCAAGATCAGTAAAGACATTTTTGTCACTTGTCATATGACTCGTTGCTCCTGAATCAATAAACCTACCAAATGATGATTTCTTGTCTGTTATTTTGAATGTGCCATTCCAATTATTCTCACACAAATCGGAAATTGTGTTTTTTACTTTCTGTGTATGCTTTTTATGTTGTAATTTTTGTTGTTCTGCTTTTCATATGGTACAGTCTTTCTTTAAATGACCTTTTTTCTTACATCTGAAGCATTTTCTTGTCTCTTTATTATAGTGTTTTTTAAATTCTGTAGTTTTAAAGAGCGTTTTCATTATCTTTTTCAGTAGAAGAATCATTGCTTTGTTCTTTTCTTCTCTGATATTCATCGATGAGTCTTGTTTTCACAAACTCTAATGTAATGTCTGTTTCAGGTCTTGTCTCTAGTGCATTTATTAAAGCTGTATATGAATCTGGTAAACTGCACAATAATATAGCTGCAATATGGCTTTCCTTAATATCTTCACCAATAGATCTTAGCTGTGATATCACTTCCATAATAAAGAATATATGCTTCTGCATGTCACTGTCTGCACTTAGTCTCATACTGTAAAGCTTTCTTAGTAAAAATAATTTGTGATTTAAGCTGGGTCTTTCATATAGTTTTCTTAATGCTTCCCACATTCCTTTTGCTGTTTCTTCATTTCTTATATGTATTAATTGAGCATCATCCACTAATAAGCTAATGGTGGCTCTCGCTTGTCTATTTTTCTTATCCCATGTCTGATTATCTTCTTCAGGTCTATCTGTAGTGATTACTTCCCATACATCATCTTTAGACAATAACATCTCTACTTTGAACTTCCATAGCTGATAGTTCTCATCATTCAGTTTAGCTACTGTGAGTTTTAGCTCTGTGCTACTTGTTTACCCCCTACAGTTGGGGTGATTGAGAGCCTGTCAGCTGATATAGAATTGTACATGCCACTGTTTCTGACTGATCTTACATACCAAGCACACCCCATCTTTCTCAATCGACTGTAACATACCAGCCTGCACCTCTCTTACAGTCTAACAGCTTGTCATGTTCACTCTACTCCACACTGTGTCGGCACAGCAGCAAATCCTCAATGAGCAATCTACAATGAGGTGGGAGCAACAACAATTACAAGTGCTTATTTACAATGATGGTACAACCATCTTGAGGAAATGGGGGGTAGATAAGGGCTGCATGAGCCTTTTGGGTAGGTTGAGTTTGATGGTGAATTATGATCAGAGAAGTAGAGAATAAGCTGTTTATATATAAAAAGTACTTTGATTAGGGCACGTGATGGGCCACCCTAAACACATGTGATTTTAGGGGGCACCTAAAAATCACTAAGCTGTGGTTATACTCCTAGTTTCATAGGGGACAAAGGGTAAAAGGTGAGTCATCTAGGTAGGAGATTGAACTGAACTGGACAAAGACCAGATCAGGGGTGTTACAGTCTTTGTGTGTCTCAGAATTTGAAAGTTGTGAGAGGCCACGAGAATTGGGTACAGATAGAATCTGGTATGCAGTTGGAGAGGTGGAGCTGTTGAAGTCTCCCAGGATAAGGTTTTCAATTCTGAGTACATGAAGTGTGGACACAACGCATAAAAATCCTCAAGGAAGTGGGTGGGTGAGTCTGGGGGCTGGTATATGACTGCTACTCTGAGGGAGAGGGGATTAAACACCCTGATGGTGTGTACCTCTAAATAAGAATGGCATCCAATCGGCCTGCATTTATTAATTGGGTTAAAAACAGGATTGTTGTTGGCAGCGAGGCGTGTAGGGTTATCGTGGAGTTAGCAGTCAAAGTACAGCGTGATATACACATATTGCATGTGTTGTAATCTTGTCATGGAAAAGCTGTACCGTCACTATTACTTTTCTGTGAACTAATTATTTTTAACAGTCTGCGGCCTCCTCGATTGATAGTGGCCCAATCGTGTCATTGTCTGGACGACAGGGGCCACCTGAGAGCTATTTGCTAATAAGATCACAGCGCTTGTTTCTATATGACTCATGGCCTGTGATCTCTGTGATTATTGCAAGGCCACTCCAATGTGTTGGCCACAGAAATACAGCCTTTCCACCTTTTGGATACAGTTTCCGAAAGCTGATGGCCATTGCAGTCCCCCCAATACCAGTTGCCCTGGTAGCATTACTTCTCTAAGAAAGATGTGCCTGCGCTACAGCAACAAGTCACAGACGACATCACCCATTCCTTGAAAAAAATCTATGTCTGCCAGGGTGCATTGAAACAATGACACGTGGACGAGCAAGCATGGACAGGGGAATTACAGCTACATAACTTGGCACTGGCTGACTCAAGTAGCTGTAGGGCATTCGTGGAAGGCTCTGCTGCACAAGTTTTGCAATACTCAAGGCTTGCTGGGCGCTTGTTGATGGAAAACGAAACCACTACACATCATAAGATGGATTACTAAACTACTAGACAGCAGGGGTTGGAGAACTAAACTACTAAACAGCTATGATTGCCGAACTAAACAAATACACACCAGAACATGGAGAACTAAACTAGACAACAAGGGTTGCAAACAACATCACAAACGTGGAAAAAATAGATGTACTCGTCCATAATAAACACTAGAAATTTTATTAAATGACAATTCGACAACAAGTAGATGCAGAAAAGGTGATGTAACACCCACAGTGGATGTATACACAACACACATGAAGATAAAATTACGAAAAGGGGCACACCACCCCCTTAGACCCTCAAACTGATGATGTCACATGTAAAATACAATACCATATAAATAATGGTTGGCACCATAATACAATAAAACAGGAAATTAGTAGTGTGTACTGTACAAGTGTTCACATGGCCAAAAATGAAAATTGAATACATGAAGCCAGAGATTGCTGCACTCCATCAGCTATTGAATGTGCTATATAAAACACATATAAATAATGGTTGGCACCATAATACAATAAACATGAAATCAATAATGCGTACTATACAAGTGTTCACATAGCCGAAAATAAAAATTGAATATACGAAGCCAGAAATTGCTGCACTCCATCAGCTGTTAAATGTGCTACATGAAACACCTAGAATAAAGTATGCAAATATCACACACCACTTATCAGTATAGTAAACTATATATTGTCCTCAAACCTTCTGCCAAACTATTAATGCACACAAGATGACCACATCCAAATAAACATGCATCCTACCCAATGTGGAAAAGATTGCATGGCTAGAATGATGTATGGTATATTACCTGGCAGTGAGGGAGATCGGCGCCACTAAAGATGAGGGTAGAAGGGGGTGTGTGTGCGCACATCTTGTGTGCATTAATAGTTTGGCAGAAGGTTTGAGGTCATCTTGTGTGCATTAATAGTTTGGCAGAAGGTTTGAGGACAATATATAGTTTACTATACTGATAAGTGGTGTGTGATATTTGCATACTTTATTCTAGGTGTTTCATGTAGCACATTTAACAGCTGATGGAGTGCAGCAATTTCTGGCTTCGTATATTCAATTTTTATTTTCGGCTATGTGAACACTTGTATAGTACGCATTATTGATTTCATGTTTATTGTATTATGGTACCAACCATTATTTATATGTGTTTTATATAGCACATTCAATAGCTGATGGAGTGCAGCAATCTCTGGCTTCATGTATTCAATTTTCATTTTTGGCCATGTGAACACTTGTACAGTACACACTACTAATTTCCTGTTTTATTGTATTATGGTGCCAACCATTATTTATATGGTATTGTATTTTACATGTGACATCATTAGTTTGAGGGTCTAAGGGGGTGGTGTGCCCCTTTTCGTAATTTTATCTTCATGTGTGTTGTGTATACATCCACTGTGGGTGTTACATCACCTTTTCTGCATCTACTTGTTGTCGAATTGTCATTTAATAAAATTTCTAGTGTTTATTATGGACGAGTACATCTATTTTTTCCACGTTTGTGATGTTGTTTGCATAGTTAATTGATGTGTCCTCACATTTCCATGACCACTCCTAGTCCCTCATTATTGGGTCAATTAGTCCCAGGTTGTTAGGATGTGGGTTGTTTGGTTGAGTGTGATTTGTTTAGACAACAAGGGTTGTAGAACTAAACTACTAAACAGCCAGGGTTGGCAAACTAAACCACTGCAAAACATACAATGCATAACTAAACTAATAGACAACAGGGGTTGGAGAACTAACCTAATAAACCACTATGATTGCAGAACTAAACAAATACATAACAGAACATGGAGAGCTAAGCTACTAGACTAGAGATGTTGGAGAACTAAACTACTAAACACCTTGACTTGTAAAGCTAAAACTACTACACACCAGAGGATAGAGACTTTAAACACTAGACAGCAAGGTATCACTAGACACCAAGTCTTTGAATCCCCACAGCTTACGGAACAAACCTCTATAATACTTCCCACCAGTGCTTCTGCCTCCTTCACCTCCTTTAGTGCCTCCACCTGTGCCCTCAACCATCTGCCTTAATAAAACCAATGTTACAACACTGCTGAGGGAATCCTCTCAGCTGTGTAATGCGCAGCCACGGCTCACCGCAATCAGGCCGCTTTAAAATTAATATGCCTTGGAGATCGCAGTCATACAGATCAACAGTTGTGGACAACTATCCAGGCTGAGGTTGACCAATGGCTGCCTACATACAACCTTTAGCCAGAGAAGGTCATGTGCGATAACGGTGCAAACCTGTTGGCAGCCCTACTGCGGCATCAACCTTCCAGACATGCCTTTTATGGATTGCATCCTCAACCTGGTGGTGCAGCAATTCCTACACCACTATCCCAGCATGGATGCTCTGTTGTAGAAAACAGTGTCGCTGTGTGTTCACTTTCACCATTCCACATAAGTGGGTATAGAAATCTTTCGGACTACCGGTTAACCAATTGATATGTGAAGTGACCACACCATGGAATTCAACTCTGCACAGCTTGCAGCAACTGTGGCAGTAGTGCAGAGACCTGGTGCAGTATGACATTTTGCATAGGCTGGCACATGACAGTACGGACGTGTTGCAGTTCACACTTGCATAGTGGACACAGATGAAGGACTTCTGCACCCTTCAGCATGTTTTCTCAATTGGCTGATAAGATGGTTAGCGGTGACAATGCCGTAATCTGCATCACTATTAATGTCTTCTAAATGCTGGACCACACTTTGAAAAGTCTGGGTGAGGAGGTGCTGGTGGTCCCAGGGGAAAAAGAGGAAGCAGAGATCATGGAAGAGACCGACCCTTGTGCACATTCTTGCAGCAATATCTGGACATGATTGTTCCCCGTATAGTTATGATTCAAAATAGTTTTGACTTATGGGTGCCATTGTGGTCTATCCATGATACAAAAGGACATTTTGACAGTTGCCTCCGCACCTGAAAAAGGGATGCTCCCATTCTGCAGTATCAAAATATGTTTGAAGACAATCTTGACAGTGGTTTTCCCCAAGACAGAAGTGACGCACACAGTTTTCATCACAGTGATAGGCTTCCAAAAACAGAAACGTTGAGTTGTTAACGCAAAAACATTAGCCACCTTGCAGCGCTGGACTTCTGTGTTTCAACTCCACCAAGGATAGCATCTGCAAAAAGTTTATATGTTCTGACAGTGTTTTCCTCCAAGTACTTATTTTTCTACACACACTCCAAAGACATACAGATATTAAACTTTGATTGTGAGATTTAATGGTGACAGTAGCAGTAATGTCTGTGAATGTCTGTAAAGCAAATGTTGATTTATTTGCGCTATATAACTGGTTTAAAAAACATTTTAAATTGATGCTCAGACACATTCATGTGGCACAAATGTCTGTTTTGGTGATTAATATTGTCAGAAAAATTTAAGAATAGTAACTCGCACGAGTCTCTCGCCTCAATACCCAGCACTGCCGCCGGCACTGCATGTATTTCTATACAGCAGAACACTCCGGTCCGAGTGCCGGTGTCAGTGCTGGGTATTGAGGCGAGAGACTCGTGCGAGTTTCTCGCATTGCACTCGCAAGTGTGACCCAGGCCTACAACTATTACTCATCTACCCAACTCCAATTAACAGAGAGTGTTTGATGCTCGTCAGAAGACAGGTGTAAGATGCCTGTCTCAAGCTACGTATAAAAGATGCTCGTGAAAAATTGAATAACAGAGAAGCACATAATGTAGAAGATAGGCTGCTCAAAACCATTTCAAACACAGATCTCGCATGATGTATCATGTTTGTAAAAAAAAAAAAATACAATACATATATATATATATTATATATATATATATATATATCAATGTGTAACAGCTCTGTACACAGAAGAATTTCAACGGCACTAAATTAAAAGGTTGGATATAGCAGGCTGTATCAAGTTTATCAACAGAAAAAATTACTTTTTATTTAAAGCGCGTTAGATCTGCAGACAGGTTCATATCACCGCCATAACATGACAATGTATGATAAGGCGGGCTGTATCACATTCAGCAACAGAATTTTTATTTTTCTTTAATGCGCGTTATGTCTGCAGACAGATACATATCACTGCCATAACATGACAATGTGTGATAAAGTGGGATGTATCACATTCAGCAACAGAAAAATATATATATATTTTTAATGTGCCTTAGGTCTGCAGACAGGTTCATATCACCGTCATAACATGACAATATGTGATACGGCTGGCTGTATCACATTCAGCAACAGAAAAAAATAATAATAATTTAATGCACGTTATGTCTGCAGATAGGTTCATATCACAGCCATAACATGGCATCAACTATCTATCTAACTAGCTAATATGTGGGATACAGCAGGCTTTTTCACATTTAACTACTGAAATAATATTATTTAGAATGCTAAACTCGTGCATGGATCACTATAGAAGCTGTGTACAACACATTTGTAGGACATGTGCCCGGACTGCTTTGTATGAGAAACTCAGTAATGCCCTCAAAAAAAGAAACGTAAGGTAAATTGTACAGCCAACCTGGACACTATCTAGCTACACTATCTGTCTGATATGCAACCACAGGGGCGGACCTACCGCCCGTGCAGCCCGTTCATTGAACGGGGGCCCCAGGGGAGAGGGGGCCCCTCCAGCCTCCAGCACCCCATGGCTAATTATTTACCTATTCAAATTAGCCATGTGGTGCACTCAGGGCCGACGTCAGCACCCGGCACACCCGGGCAAGTGCCGGGGCCCTGAGCAGGCGGGGGGGCCCACTTGCCGTCTGGCACCCCCGCGGCCGTTAGCAGAGGAGAACGGTGTCAGCGCCGCCACAGGGCCCCCCCCCGCTTGCTCAGGGCCCCGGCATCAGCTGGCATAATACTTACCTCTCCCGTGCCTCCGCTGCCGCAGCTCCGGGCTCCAGGGGGCGCCGGCGCTTCCTCTCACAGCAGCGCCGCTGAATGACATCATCATTCAGCGGCCGGCTGTGGCAGAGAGCGCGGACGCTGAACAGGTGAGACGTGTGTGTCTGTGTCTCTGTGTGTGTCTGTGTGTATGTAGTGCGGTGCTTTGTGTGTGTGTGTGTGTGTGTGTATGTATGTATGTGAGAGAGTGCTTGTGTGCTGTAGTGCTGTCTGTGTGTGATGATGGGCAGGCATTGCTGATAATGGAGAGGCATTGATGATAAAGGCCAGGCATTGATGATGGGGAGAAGATGATGATAATGGGCAGGCATTGATGATAATGGGCAGGCATTGATGATGGGGAGAAGATGATGATGGGCAGGCATTGATGATAATGGGGAGGCATTGATGATGATGGGGAGGCGATAATGATGATGGGGAAGCGATGATGATGATGGGCAGGCATTGATGATAATGGGGAGGCATTGATGATAATGGGGAGGCATTGATGATGATGGGGAGGCGATAATTATGATGGGGAGGCGATGATGATGATGGGCAGGCATTGATGATAATGGGGAGGCCATGATGATGATGGGGAGGCCATGATGATAACGGGCAGGCATTGATGATGGGGAGGAGATGATGATTATGGGGAGGCCATGATGATAATGGGCAGGCATTGATGATGGGGAGGAGATGATGATGATGGGCAGGCATTGATGATGATGGGGAGGAGATGATGATGATGGGCAGGCATTGATGATAATGGGGAGGCAATGATGATGATAAGGAGGCAATGATAATGATGGGGAGGAAATCATGATGATAATGGGGAGTCTTTCCACAGCACCCTTTCCTGAGCCGTAACAGTGCAGAACGCAGTACAGCGCAGAGGAGAGCTCCATATTATGTATGGAGCATTATATGGGGACCAGTATCCTGTATGGAGCATTATATTGGGTCCAGTATTCTGTATGGAGCATTATTTTGGGTCCAGTATTCTGTATGGAGCATTATATGAGGGGTGACATCCTGCATGGGGTATTATATGGGTGATGAGGGGGAGACTGTGGTGCCCATAATATTGTATGGAGGACTGTACGTCCAGTCTGTACTGTGCGCTGTGAGGATTTGGCGGTTTTTGAGCTATTGTACAATTTACAATAGATATCAGTCATGTAATGGAAGAAGTGAAGTGTTTGGCGTTGTGCTATACCCATATTTCTCTGCCGTATCTGTGCATCATGAATCGTGGTCTGTGTTAAAGGGGCCCACTGAGGCTCTTTCGCCCGGGCCCATAAAAACCTGGAGCCGGCCCTGGGTGCACTACGCAGCCGAGGCACAAGGAGAAGAGCAGCGCTGCGGGAGGCGTCGGGAGCGGGTCCTGAGAGTGCGAGTGCGGCGCGCCGGTGCAGAGGGGACAGCCCTGAGGTGAGATGAGATTGAGATGAGATCAGCAGCAGCGTCAGTGCTGTGCTGTGCTGCCGCTGTGGGGGAGCAGAGGAGGAGAGGAGACAGACTGTCGCTGTGTGCGTGTGGCGCCGGCCGCACAGTCAGTGGCTGCAGCCGCATCGCCAGCATCAGTGTGTGACTGTTTAGTGACGGTCACTGTGTGCTGGCCCGTGCCCTAAATGCTGTGGAGTGCGGACACGGGACAGTGTGGATGGATCCTCTTGGTCTGGCCTGCTCTGCCTGCTCCAGGTAAGATTACCAGAGCTAAGCAGGACTGAGGGACTGGGAATGAGGCAGGCATGATTTTGGGGGGCTCCTGGGGAGAAATGAAGAAGCATGGCAGCCATGATTTTGGGGGGCTCTGTCCTGGGGAGAACTCACTGAAGCATGGCCAGGCTGCACATGAATGGGGGGGGCCCTGGCCTGGAGAGAAGCATGGCCTGGATGCTCATGAATGGGGGGGCCCTGGCCTGTGGAGAACATGAAGCATGGCATGGCTGCTCAGGAATGGGGGGGGGGCCCTGGCCTGGGGAGAGGCATGGCCTGGCTGCACATGAATGGGAGGGGGCCTGGCCTGGGGAGAACGTGAAGCATGGCATGGCTGCTCAAGAATGGGGGGGCCCCTGGCCTGGGGAGATGCATGGCCTGGCTGCTCATGAATGGGAGGGGGGCCCTGGGGAGAAGCATGGCCTGGCTGCACATGAATAAGGGGGGCCCCTGGCCTGGGGAGAAGCATGGCCTGGCTGCTCATGAATGGGGGGCCCTGAGGCCCTTTTTATGATCATATTAAACAACTTTACTATTTAGATTTGATAGTTGCGTTCTAAATAAATATTACAATCTATATGATTACATAACTTTGTTGCCCTATAAAGTGCGGGGGGGGGGGCCCGAAAAATTTCTTGCACAGGGGCCCACTACAGTCTGTGTCCGCCCCTGTGCAACCACCTATCTAACTAGCTACAATGTGGGATACAGCAGGCTTTTTCACATTTAGCGAGTGAAGTACTTTTATTTAGAATGCTATACTTGTGCATCGAGCACTATAGAAGCCGTACACAACACACTTGTAGGACATGTGCCTGCTGAATTGTCTGAGAACCTCAGTTATGCCTCCAAAAAAAAAAAAATATCCGGAAGGTACATTTTACTGCCAAACTGGACACTATCTACCTACACTATCTGACTGATATACAACCACCTAACTAACTAGCTGAAATTTGGATGCAAACAGTATCAGCGTCAGCAGCAGCCGCTATGTGCTGTATCAGTGTCAAAATGGTGCTAAAACAACATGTCCGCTATTAATTTGCACAGGGACATGTGATTTCAGCAGCTAATGACACAAGTCGTTGTGTCAGGACATTGTGGGTGTTTCCTGCGCCCTAATTGGCTAGCCGCAATGTGCACACATAAAGTTAGGGAAAAAAATGACTGCTGTGCAGTGCTTACAAAAACGCTGCTCCTCTGAGCTCTGAAAACCCCCTCCCCTCATCATACATGTGCCAAACGCTCATGATGCACCACCATTATCGTTGCTAAACTGCGGGAAATATTTTTCTGGTAATGCAAATTTTTTCCCAAACTTTTACCAAATGAATCCGATTTTTACCGATTTTTTTAAATTTTCCTTGAGTTTCCGATTACGGACCCGAGTGAGACATATTTGTGCTGAATTTATGTTTGGCGATCATTTTCTGAACATATTCACTCATTTCTAGTGTCTAGGTCGTATTTTATTTCTTTCCTTTTTCTTTAAAAACTTAATGTGTGTACATTCCGGCAGCCAGTCAAGGCGCAGGAACCATTCACAAAGTCATGGCACAAGGTGTTCTGTGATTGGCTGTTGAAGTCACATGTCCCTGGCCATATAAAAAGCAGACATCTTGTTTTTCTGGTGCTATTTTCTCAGTGTCACAGTGTAGAGAAGCCGCTCCTACTAGTGCTGCAATTGGACTTCTCAGTTAGCTACATAGG
This sequence comes from Oophaga sylvatica, assembly GCA_033576555.1. Classification (NCBI taxonomy): domain Eukaryota; kingdom Metazoa; phylum Chordata; class Amphibia; order Anura; family Dendrobatidae; genus Oophaga; species Oophaga sylvatica. Next base: position 63,142 of record JARQOD010001813.1, on the reverse strand, counting down.
ATCTTGTCCTGTGTGAAATCGATCTTCCAGCATCTAACTAGATTGTTTTAAAACTATGTTTAAGTGAGAAATCAGAAGGCCAGATTTCTACTTAAAAATCGTTAGGCCTGATACTGGGGTGCAGCTAGGAGGCCCAGTTTGCTAATCCAAATCATTTGTGATAAAACTGTTTCAGCGAGGAATTAGAAGGCCAGATTTCCACTAAAAAATCATTAGGCCTAATATAGGGGTGCAGCCAGGAGGTCCTATTTGCTAGTGCAAATTGTTTGAGTTAAAATTGTGTTGCAGTGAGGAATAAGGAGGCCACAATTGCTTATTAATATCATTGATCGGTGTAACAGTGTTGCTCAGGCACATTAACTAAGAAAATAAATAGTCATTGTTCATTTAGTGACAGGTGACTAACAGATGTGTGCCTAAGTTTGTGAAACAACAGGTTAAAAGAGGGGAAGGGTACAAACAACATGACTGGGAAAAAGCGAGGTTGTGGTTGCAGGGGGAATAGGATTGGTGTTCAACATGGACGTGGGTTAGGTGTTAATGTCAATGAAAGCTCAACCGAGCAAACACCGTCTCCTATCCAATGACCAATGACAACATCTGTTACTGGATGGACTACTTGACTCCCTTTCTTTGGCAGCCGCACAGCGGTACGCCTTGAAGAAGTGGATGTGCTACAGTGGATGGCAAGCACTGCATCAAGTGGCCTCTCCTCTTCCTCCACCTTAACATCACGCACAGTACAATCCTCAGAGGTGGCACCCCAACCACTCTTGTTTCCCCCCGAGTCACAAATTTCCAAATTCCCAGCTGATTGTGGGGATCCACAGATGGGCTATTCTGCAGAGCTATTCACACATTCTATTTCATGGGCATCAGAGGTCTGCTCCAAAGATTCACAGAATCCAGAAGAGGAAATCATCTCCAACGATGATCAACATTTTTTCATGTTGGATCTAGGGCCGGATGAAGTAGGGTCAGCACAGAATCCAGACCCTCGTCATCAGATGTTAACTGCCGGGGTTGGAGGTGAGCCTGATGAGACTCAGACACCAGACGCGCATGCAGAATGCACTGTGTTGTCAGGGTAGGAAGAGGATGACTCTCAGGGTGAGGAGTATGAGAGCAGAGAAGATGTCAATGAAGTTGTAGATACAACATGATGTGAACCCAGAGGTATACAACTGAGTAGCTCAACAGAGTAGGTGGAAGAGAAGGAAGACGAGGAGGTTATGTTGTGGCTTCCCACACAGAAAAAAGTGATGCAACCATGACAAGCACTGCATCCTCCGCCCCAACCCTGGTTGTGGCCAGCAGTCGTTGCGGGTCTGCAATTCACAGGGTTGGCAATGGTTGTGTAGCCTGGGCCTTTTTTGACACTGCACAGAATGTCCCAACTCTCATTATCTGCCAACTTTGTAAAAAATGACTCAGTAGAGGCAAAAATTGCAGTGATTTGACAACTAGATGCATGATCCAGCACATGCGCGATCAACATGCCTTAGTGTGGGAATCTCACTGCCCTAAAATGACGACTAGCTGGCTTCGCCAACCACCGGCCATCTAATACACCACATCTGCTACTTCTTCCTCCACTGTGCCAAGTCTTCTCACACAGGTCTCCGACCGCAGAAACTCCAATAGCTTACCCACTATAGTCGGAGTGAGTGAGAGCCCATCAGCTGTTTTGGAACTGGACATGACTGCTGTTTTTGTATCACCTATCACAACACGTCTTTATCAATCCACCATAACATCTCCACCTGCACCTCACTCACAGACCATCTTGTTCTCTGTATTCCACCCTCTCTCAGCACATCAAACAGCCCTCGTTCCCACTTTTGTGGTAACATAAAAGAATGTTTTCTCCTACACATGCCAAAGCTAAGAGCTTGAACTCCATCATCTACAATCTGTTGGCCACAGAAATGCTGCCTTTCCATATGGTGGATACAGATGGTTTCAGAAAGTTGATGGCCGTCACAGTCCCCCTGAACCAGTTGCCCAGTCATCATTATTTCTCTAAAAAAGCTGTGCCTGTGCTAAACCAGCAAGTCACAGACAACATCATCCATTCCCTGAAAAAATCTGTCAGCCAGGGTGCATTTCACCACTGACACCTGGACGAGCAAACATGGGCAGGGGCGTTACATCTCGCTGACTGAGCACTGGGTGAATCTGGTGGCTGTGGGGGTAGGCAGTCAAGGGGCTGCTTTATAAGTCTTTGAATCTCCAAGACTTGTGGGACGAACCTCTATATCTAACACTTCCTCCACTGCTTCTGGCTCCTCCACCAACTGTAGGACCTCCACCTGCATCTTCAACCTCTCCCATAATAAGACATGCATTTCAGTAGTGCAGATAGAATCCCGCCACCTCCGTACTGTGCAGCCATTGCTCATCGCAATCAGGAAGTGTTCAAATTAATATGCCTTGGAGATCGCAGTCACACAGTTTAAGAGTTGTGAACAGCTATGCAGGCCAAGTTAGTGTACATTGTGTACACTGAAGCTGAAGCCAGAGAAGGCTGTGTGCGATAACACTGCAAACCTGGTGGCGGCCCTACACCAGGAAACCTCACAGACGTGCCTTCAATCGCTCATGTACTCAACCTGTTAATACAGCAATATCTTTGCCACTATCCGAGCCTGGATGCGCTGCTGCAGAAAGCACATTGACTGTGCTCACTTCTGACGATCGCACCCTGCAGGTCATCGACTTGCCTCGCTAGAGAGGTCTTTCGGCTTGATGGTTAACGGTTTGATTTGCGATGTTCCAACATGGTGTAATTCCTCTCTGCACATGTTGCACCAACAGGGACAGCAACATCAAGCCCTGTTGAAGTATGTCCTTTTGCATAGCATGGGACAATGCAGTATGGACATGGTGCAAATCACGTTTATGGAGTGGGCATAGATGAAGGACCTCTGCACCATTCTTTACAGAATACTAAGATGGTAAACGCTGATGATATCATCAGCATCACTATTCTGGTCATCTACATACAGGAGAACACTTTGAATAGTCTGTGTGAGTAGGTGGTGGTCCCAGAGACAGAGGTGGAAGCAGCGGAGGATATGGAAGTGAAAACGATACTAAAATTTCTGGACTGTCGTTGTGTAGCAGAGTGCCATGGTATCAAACTATTTGTGATGGTGCTGAGGAATAAATGGGGGAGGACGAGGAGGAAAAGTTGATGGCTAGTGATGAGCAAGTGTATTCATTACTGTTAGCTATTCACACGGATAGTACGGTATTCAGGTTATTCGATACATTGTGAGTATTTGTGTACTCACCTCTCTATATTCGGATGTCCCGCTGTGCAATTTTGGTGCCTCCTTTGCAGCCACTAAACATGCTTGGCTTCTTAACCAATCACAGTAATGCCGCAGACATCTTGGTTGTGGTATTACTGTGATTAGCTGGCCGCCCAGCGTCATAGGGTCTATTTAAGCCATGCAACCGCCATTTTGCACACATTGCATCTGGAGCCTGCATTCTATAAGCATAGGAAGAGATCGCTCAGCTGCTAGGGAGAGTCTTTAGGCCTCTTGATAACACAAAAACCCTTTTCAGGGCTACCTGCAGTGTATACTAGGTCAGTGTAGAGTAGGGAGAGAGAGATACTCGAGCAGTGACAGTTTAAAGGAGCCGGTCACTAGCTCCATAATTCCACCAAAAAATAGCTCTTTTCAGAGCTGAAGACACAGTACAAAGTCAAAGTACAGGAAGGGAGAGATTGTGTATTAGGTAGGGAGAGGTTAAAGTGTTCTTCCAGTGTCCATCTTAAAGCAGCTCTTGTTAGAGACAAAGCAATATTTTTCTAGCCCACAGAGTACTAGCATTTAGTGCTGCCTTTTTTTTAAAGCACCGTTCTATTTTCCCCTCTGTTTTTGTGGTCACAGCCTGCCTTCTGCTGTCCACATTAGTCCACTTAAAAAGGCGGTTAGTGCCCTATGCAAAGCAGTAATACAAACATTTCCTACTGCCTGCTACCAAGCACACACCAGGCCATTTTCACCACTGTTTTTGTGGTCACAGCCTGCCTTCTGCTGTTCAAATTAGTCTACTTAAAAAGGTGGTTAGTGCCCTACGCAAAGCATTAGTCCAAACATTTCTTACTGCCTGCTATCAAGCATGCACCATGCCATATTCCCCGCTGTTTTTGTGGTCACAGCCTGCTTTCTGCTGTCCACATTAGTCCACTTAAAAAGGCGTTTAGTGCCCTATGCAAAACAGTAGTCCAAACATTTCCTACTGCCTCTTCACACTCCACTTCCTCTCTCCCCTCCTCCTGCTCCTCAACCTCTGCTGAAATACCCTCCCCATCACTGACAAGCTGGGACCTGTGCAGCAGCACATTGGAAAAGCGGCAACACGCTCTGCTGAAGCTGATCTGTTTAGGTCATAAACCACACACTGCAGCAGAGCTGTGGCAATATTTAATACTACAGACCGATCAGTGGCTCTCCCTGCTGCACTGTCACGGGGAAGTAATAGAAATACAGGGGACGAGTAACCTGGGCCCCTGAACTGCCCCTAAGGCTAAGGAAGGGCCCTGTATTTCCTTAACTTGGGGGTACACTTGAAGGTAGTGAGGCCCAAGCCACCGACCTGTCCCTGTCTTCTGTTTAGCCCTGAGCTAAACCCACCAACCCCCTTCCAGGAGGTGAGACAGTAAATAATGTGAATAACGCCAAAACAACAAAAGGAAAGACAGACACCTAGGGGTTAAATAACTAAATAATAACACTTAACTTTCTCTGCTGAAATGCACAGCACAGCAGAGTAAGGCACCAGAACAGGGAAACAGCAGAAGCACCACTGCGCTCAGCAAGCCCCTGACTCCAGCTTGGTTGGTCTCCAAAAGTTTGCAATATCACTATCACCAACAGTCAGCTGACGCCTCAGGTGACCTTATAAAGTATGGTGGGAGTGGTAACCACCTTCCTCTGACAAGTCAGCAGCAATGTAATTACACCAGCGGCCACCAGGGGAAAAGACTGACATTAACCACCGATGGCCTGAAAGGAAAAAGGTTTCAGTATACAAAGAAAGATCTGCCACAGATCCAAAAGTGGATGTGACATGCTTCCACAACCCGATCTGGTCATCTGCAATAATGGGCGTAACCTGGTGGTGGCTTTAAAGGTCGGCAAGCTGGTACATGTGCCATGCATGGCTCACGTACTGAACCTAGTTGTTCAGAAATTTCTGAAAAGTTTCCCTGCCTTGCCGTACCTACTTGAGAAGGTGCGCCATATTAGCGCCCAATTGCACTGTTCCTCTACCACTTTTACTGGTCTTAAAGTGCTGCAAAAGCAGTTGAATTTGCCAAGTCACCAAATTATTTGTGACCTGCCCATGCAGTGGAACTCAACCTATCATATGTTGGATGAGTGAGCAGCAGAGGGCAGAAGCGGAATAACATCTACAACATGCCCGTCAGACTGAGAGTCAGCCACCACACATAACAACTGTCAAGTGGGTGTGGATCGCTGATATTTGTAAGGTTCTTGAGAATTTTGAGTACTACACCAACCTCGTGAGCGGTGATCAGGCTATTATCAGCATAACTATCCCGATGCTGTGTCTCTTGAAACAATCACTGCATAATCTCAAAGAGGAAGCTTTGAGAGCCCAGCATGTTGATATGAAGCCAGATTTCACAATGGGTGATACTACCCAGCCCAGCCAATATTCTGAGGCAACACTGGGGGATGAGGAGGAAGATGAGGAGAATGAGGAGGGAGAAGACTTATTTTTCTATACCACCAAAAGGACTCCTAATGCTACAGAGGGGACACCCAACCAAAGTTTCATGTCTGTGCAGCCTGGATGGATGGAGAGGAGGAGGTGGAGGAGGAGGAAGAGGCGAGTCAGCATGAGTAGAGCATGGGTACTGTTCCTATGGTGGGGACCAGAACATTGCATTTTTGCAGCTGGCTCCCATGGCACAGTTCATGTGTAAGTGTCTGTGGCAAGACCCTCAAGGTAGCAACTAACAACATACGGTGGTCACTTGTCCTGATTGTCCACGGGGACAGCGAGAATTTCCTTTGCATCCTTTTGCAGTCTTAGCTAAAGTCTTCTACCATGGCACAGTTCATGTGTAAAGTGGCTCATTGTGCAAGATCACGTGCTGCAAGTGATATACATTTTATCTAACAACCAATACTGGTTGGTCAACTTTCTCGATCCACGGTACAAGGAGAAATTTCCTTCTCTCCTTTTGCAGTCACTAAACAGTTTTACAATGGAATCATTGAAGAGGGCCATTGTAGATCAGTTGCTGAAAACATCACCCTCAACAATGCTGGTGTGAGAGGTAGGGCTGTTTTCAACACCAAGGGATAATGGGGAGAGACACAAACACCAGGTCCAACAGAGCTGGGGGGAGAATGTACACAAATTGGGCAATTTTCAATAAACCAGCACAACAGCAATGGCTATCTGTGCCTGTAACAATGCCAAGGAGGAGAAGTTGCAGAACATGGTCAAAGGGTACTTAAGTGACCATACATGCGTCCTTTCTGATGTTTCGGTTCCCTTTAATTATTGGGTGTCCAAGCTGAACACTTGGCCCGAACTCTCCTTATACGCCTCAGAGGTGCTGGCCTGCGTGGCTGCTAGTGTGATGTCAGAGCGTATTTTCAGTTCCCCTGGGTCAATCGTCACTGATTGGCGCACAAGCCTCTCAATAGAGAATGCAGACAGATTTGCTCTGATTAAATTCAACAAGGAGTGGATATCTCCACAGTTTGCAATCCCTCCAGATGACAGCAAGCCAACCTACATTCACCAAAAATTCTGATTCATGCTACTTCTGTTAACATCAACCTCTTCCCATAAAAAACATTTCCTTCCTTCGTCAACCATGACTCAGCCCATAGGGCTAATTTAAAAAACAAACCTGTGCACATTGTGCAGTGGACAAACCAGGACAATAGTGCTACTCTATGTAGCCGCACTCTCCACTCCCGAGTAGAGTTGAGCATTCCGATACCGCAAGTATCGGGTATCGGCCGATATTCGCTGTATCGGAATTCCGATACTTAGTTCCGATATTTTTCATATATCGTATACCGGAATCGGAAGTTCCCATAATTCTTTGAGAGGCAATGTGATTTTAGTCAGCCAATGAGGAATCCTAAGAAGTGTGGGCACATCCTGTACTGCTGCGGTCATGTTAACTAATGGCATGGCTGTGATTGGATGCTGAAATGATGTCAGAATGCACTATAAAAGGCGCCGCCGCCATTTTAGCGTCACTGTGCTGTGAATTCAGTAAGGGACAGAACGCTGCTCTGCTGACTCTGAGGGACAGTTAGAGATTGCGATTTTGTGTACTGTGCTCTAGGCAGGCTAGTTTACCAACCGCTGTGTAAAGCTTCCTTTTGCCAGTGTTGTTTTAACAGCTCTGTGTAAGGTGTGTGTGTGAGAGTGTAGGTGACGCTGCAGTTTGCTCTGCATCCAACGCTGTTTGTAGGCATCTGCACGTGTCACTCACAGACTCTTTTTTTTTTCTTTAGTGTAATTCTTGCTGCTCTATTCAATTGAAATTATAGTGTGACGCGCTTCCATCCGTATCCAATACATTGGTTGCAAACACTATAGAATTACAGAAAGCAGCCTTTCAGAGATAGTGAACAGTTGTGTTCAGTGTTCACTCTAGTCTGTGAGGTTTTTTTTTTTGAGTGCAGATCACGCTCCAGTTAGTTCTTCAACCACTGCTGGTTGTAGTCTGCTGAACGTGTGTCACTGCCTCATCCTTGTCATTTTTCTCTAATTGGTGCTGCTCCATACCATTTCAAATAACTCAAATCTATTAGTGTGACGCGCTTCCATCCGTATCCAATACATTGGTTGCAAACACTATAGAATTACAGTAAGGAGCCTTTCAGAGATAGTGAACAGTTGTGTTCAGTGTTCACTCTAGTCTGTGAGTTTTTTTTTTTTGAGTGCAGATCACGCTCCAGTTAGTTCTTCAACCACTGCTGGTTGTAGTCTGCTGAACGTGTGTCACTGCCTCATCCTTGTCAATTTTCTCTAATTGGTGCTGCTCCATACCATTTCAAATAACTCAAATCTATTAGTGTGAGGCGCTTCCATCCGTATCCAATACATTGGTTGCAAACACTATAGAATTACAGAAAGGAGCTTTTCAGAGATAGTGAACATTTGTGTTCAGTGTTCACTAGAGTTGAGCATTCCGATACCGCAAGTATCGGGTATCGGCCGATATTCGCTGGATCGGAATTCCGATACTTAGTTCCGATATTTTTCATATATCGTATACCGGAATCGGAAGTTCCCATATTTCTTTGAGAGGCAATGTGATTTTAGTCAGCCAATGAGGAATCCTAAGAAGTGTGGGCACATCCTGTACTGCTGCGGTCATGTTAACTAATGGCATGGCTGTGATTGGATGCTGAAATGATGTCAGAATGCACTATAAAAGGCGCCGCCGCCATTTTAGCGTCACTGTGCTGTGAATTCAGTAAGGGACAGAACGCTGCTCTGCTGACTCTGAGGGACAGTTAGAGATTGCGATTTTGTGTACTGTGCTCTAGGCAGGCTAGTTTACCAACCGCTGTGTATAGCTTCCTTTTGCCAGTGTTGTTTTAACAGCTCTGTGCAAGGTGTGTGTGTGAGTGCAGGTGACGCTGCAGTTTGCTCTGCATCCAACGCTGTTTGTAGGCATCTACACGTGTCACTCACAGACTCTTTTTTTTTTTTTTAGTGTAATTCTTGCTGCTCCATTCAATTGAAATTATAGTGTGATGCTCTTCCATCCGTATCCAATACATTGGTTGCAAACACTATAGAATTACAGAAAGGAGCCTTTCAGAGATAGTGAACAGTTGTGTTCAGTGTTCACTCTAGTCTGTGAGGTTTTTTTTTTTTGAGTGCAGATCACGCTCCAGTTAGTTCTTCAACCACTGCTGGTTGTAGTCTGCTGAACGTGTGTCACTGCCTCATCCTTGTCATTTTTCTCTAATTGGTGCTGCTCCATACCATTTCAAATAACTCAAATCTATTAGTGTGACACGCTTCCATCCGTATCCAATAGATTGGTTGCAAACACTATAGAATTACAGAAAGGAGCCTTTCAGAGATAGTGAACAGTTGTGTTCAGTGTTCACTCTATTCTGTGAGGTTTTTTTTTTTTGAGTGCAGATCACGCTCCAGTTAGTTCTTCAACCACTGCTGGTTGTAGTCTGCTGAACGTGTGTCACTGCCTCATCCTTGTCATTTTTCTCTAATTGGTGCTGCTTCATACCATTTCAAATAACTCAAATCTATTAGTGTGACGCGCTTCCATCCGTATCCAATACATTGGTTGCAAACACTATAGAATTACAGAAAGGAGCCTTACAAAGATAGTGAACACTTGTGTTCAGTGTTCACTCTAGTCTGTGAGGTTTTTCTTTTTTGAGTGCAGATCACGCTCCAGTTAGTTCTTCAACCACTGCTGGTTGTAGTCTGCTGAATGTGTGTCACTGCCTCATCC
>JARQOD010001813.1:0-53528 GCA_033576555.1 Oophaga sylvatica | reverse complement strand
CCCTGGGTTACAACACCGCCAGTTGTTTCTCGGAAGTGCTGTTAGCACAGTCTACACTTGCTCCTGTGTTACTGGGGTTCAGTAATGTCAGCTGTTCCCCTGCTGTGTGAACGGCAAAAAGTCCTGCTGCCTCCACCCTGTTCTCTTCTCATCCCTGGGTTACAACACCGCCAGTTGTTTCTCGGAAGTGCTGTTAGCACAGTCTACACTTGCTCCCGTGTTACTGGGGTTCAGTAATGTCAGCTGTTCCCCTGCTGTGTGAACGGCAAACAGTCCTGCTGCCTCAACTTTAATTTCCATGGGTACCTTCTGCTACCCATCCGGGTTCCAGTACCGTCAGCTGGTTCTCCGCAGTACCTTTGGCCTAGGTGCCTCCATGTCGGTATCCGAGTTCCAGCAACGTCTGCTGGTCCTTGGTAGTGCTTTGGAGCACAGGTACCTCCTGCTTAGTAACCCTGTCCCAGTAACGTCAGCTGGTCCTCGGTTGTGCCATTGGCTCTTTTCCTTCTGCTGACCCTCCGGGTTCCAGCACAGTCAGCTGGTCCTCGTTACTTTCATTGGCTCTTGTACCTTCTGCTACCCATCCGGGTTCCAGTACCGTCAGCTGGTTCTCCGCAGTGCCTTTGGCCTAGGTGCCTCCATGTCGGTATCCGAGTTCCAGCAACGTCTGCTGGTCCTTGGTAGTGCTTTGGAGCACAGGTACCTCCTGCTTAGTAACCCTGTCCCAGTAACGTCAGCTGGTCCTCGGTTGTGCCATTGGCTCTTTTCCTTCTGCTGACCCTCCGGGTTCCAGCACAGTCAGCTGGTCCTCGTTACTTCCATTGGCTTTTGTACCATCACCAACAGGACAAAGAAGGTTAAGACAAACTACAAGATACAGAACAAGAGACAGAAGAACAATAAGCAGAAGATCAAAAAGCAGAAGAACATTAAGTATAAGACCAAAATGAAGAGCAAAATATATGCTCTAAATTCTAAGCAGAAGAAGACTAAGCAGTGTATGGGGGTGAGTCCGTTCCTCCTCGTGGTGCCCCTGGAAAATGCCTGATGCTGCTGCAGGCTAAACTGAACGCGGACAAATACTGTTGTAATTAAAATCTTTCGTGACAGCAAGAACGGAAGGATGAAAATTCAGAGTTTTACAGATTACAAGTACAGGAATGTCTGTCACAAATAAGAATATGATGAAAAGGATGAATAGGAAGAAGATGAAGAAGTAGAATATGAAGAATAATAACTGTTTAATAAGAACAATATAAGTAATGTTAACAAAAAGATGAATAGCAAGAAGTTTTAGAAGATTAAGAAGGTGAAGATGAAGAATAATTTGATGAGAAAGATGATGCTGCTGAAAATTATGAAGGAGAAAGTGTGTGAAAAGTTAAAAAGGTGAAGACCATGGAAGTTGTGAAACAGACATATTGACAAAATAGAAAAAAGGTTAACAACATTGTCAATTTGTTCGTCAATCCGAACGTATTTCCTAAAAAAAAAAAATTACTGCTATTCCATTGGATTGGGTCAAACATCTATGCCTTTAATGTCTCCTCAACCTCCCCCAATACATTCTACATTACTCTTTCTTGTTTTCCTTCATGTACCAATTAACCAACAAGGCAAGAATGGGTTTTTTTTTAATTTCGATATTTTGTTCCCATAGACTTACATGGGACTTCCGGTATCAGTATCGGGTATCGCCGATATTTTAGTGATATCGGCGATACCATTCCGATTCCGATACTTTAGGATATCGGAAAGTATCGCTCAACTCTATTAACAACATTGTCAATTTCTTCGTCAATCCGAACATCTTTAAAAAAAAAAATATTAATGCTATTCCATTTGATTGGGTTAAACATCTATGCCTTTAATGTTTCCTCAACCTCCCCAAATACATTCTACATTACTCTTTGTTGTTTTCCTTCATGTACAATTAACCAACAAGGCAAGAATGGGCTTTTTTTAATTCCGATATTTTGTTCCCATAGACTTACATTGGATTTCCGGTATCGGTATCGGGTATACCGCCGATATTTTTGGGGTATCGGCGATACCATTCCGATTCCGATACTTTTGGATATCGGAAAGTATCGCTCAACTCTACTCCCGAGTGCCGGCGCCAGTGCTGGGAATTCACATGCAAGACTGGGCCGTGTTTCTCACATGTGTGATCCCGGCCTTAATTGTGATTGGAGGCCCTTGGGATGGTGGATTCCTGCCTGATAATTTTTACAAACCCTATGCACATTGTGCAGTGGACAAATCTTGAATGTAGCGTGGTCCTACCAAACTAATATTTTTCATTGGAGGCCATTGAGACACGTTGTCCCACATTGTGACTGAGATAAGGGAGACATAATCAATAGAAATGTACACTGACTGTTGATGACCGAGTGATGGCCCTCTGAAAACTTGAATTGAGGCCCACAACTACTACAGTAGTCCAGCATAGACAATGTTTGTCAAGGGAGGCCCGTGTCATGGTATCTTTCTGCAACTATGACACAGCCTCCAGGAATAATTTTTTGAAATACTATGCACATTCTACACTCGACCAAGTAGTTCAGTATCAAGAAGTCTTCTCTTCTGATATAATCTGGGGAATATTGACTCCAACCCATCCTGGAGGGGGGCACCATATATCCTTTGTCCAGGGACTTGCCCAAGAGATATAATTGAGCTTATCATCCAGCTGACTAGTGCAGATTTATTTTTCAGTTCACAGAGTTCACCCAAACCTGAGGATCACAGGCCGCACTCACTGCTACCTTCTAATACTCCATGTCTCTTGCCCTTTTTCCATGTAGTCTCAGCCCTTAAATGAGTTAAATAATAGAGTTAGGGACGTACAATATGAATAAGTGAGGACACTCCCAAATGTACACAAGAGGGCCCTCCAAAATTTTTAGAGGAGGGCACATCCAAATGTATGTTATGGGGCCACATGAGGGCTCTCACTAAACTTAGGTGTCCTGCCTACTGCAGGCCCTCTGAACATTTGAATTTAGGGCTGAAGAATCACATGGAGTTGGAGGAGGGGGGAGGATAAGCCCAATGCTACAATGGGCACATTGTAAACTGCTATGGAATATGTATTCCACTATCTGAGTGTCAATGAGGGAGAGACCGCCCAAATGTAGAAGTAACAGCAGTCCCTCTAAAACGCATGTTACAGGGCAACCTGAGGCCTCTCATGTCAAAGATCAACATAACTACTGATACGTTATAGCTGGTCTTGTAAAGTGCTGAAGAATAGCTAACTAAAAATGATGTATGACAGAGGGACCTACAAAATGTATAAGTCAGGGCCCTCCCAATTGTAAAAGGTGGAAAAAACCCACAACAGTACGTGTGAACAAACGCTAAAAGGGATATTTTTGTTTCTCTGGTTTATTTAGCCTAATATTGTTATTATTATTATTTATTTATATAGCGCCATTAATTCCATGGTGCTGTACATGAGAAGGGGTTACATACAAAGTTATAGATATTGTTTACAGTAAACAAATTTACAATGACAGACTGGTACAGAGGGGAGAGGACCCTGTCCTTGCGGACTTACATTCTACGGGTACAAGTGATTATGCAGGAAAAACTGTTTCTTAAACTTTTTAGTTTGGTAAATGCAATTTAGCTTAGATTTGGTAGTTGTTCTTGTATATCTGTAAAAGTGGCGTAATACTGCGACAAACTTATTCCAGAAACCATATGTGAGTCAGAAATGCATGCAGGCATATTCTCCAGGTTCTTACCAGTCTGTTTCATCACTTTCCAATCCATTTCAGCCTTTTTCCTCAAACCCCCAGGCCCCTTTGTAGGGTCCAGCAGAAAATTTCTTGCATTTCCCATTGACTTGCATTGTACTCACTATTGGGAACAAATAAGCGATTCTTACAAAGTACTCGTTACGAGTATAGCGATTACGAATATTATGGTACTAGATCACCACTGGTTATGGTCACGCAATTTTCAGGAGATAACGAGCATGATGATCCCATCTCTGTTGCCCATTGTTGGTGGGAGGAGACGAAGGAATCATCCTTGAGTGTTACCCAGCCACCAACACACCATGGACTTGGACCTCATGGAAGAGCCTGACACATGAGGGCCTTCTTGCTGCTTCTTCAACATGATGCCTGTATTCTTAGGGTTACAGATAGTTGCCACTCTGTTAGAACCACGGTACAAGTGTAAATTCAGCCAGATGCTTCCCCCTCCTGGAAAGGGACGCGCGCATGCTGGAGTATCGAAACTCAATTATAGACAATCTTATATGTGGTTATCCCCAAGACAGCAGTGAGGCACACAGTGTGCATTGTAGCTCTAGACGTCCAACCCTGGGAACATCATGGCATCATTGCAAAAACATTAGCAGCAGCAGTAAGTCATTTCACACATTTTTAAACCAGCCTGTGCACCAGCAGAACAGAATACAAGTCTGACACATTGTGAACGACGGGAGAGGATGGTGCAGGAGTATCTGGAGCTCAATATCAATATCAAAGTTTTGGACCCTTTTAAATTTTGATCTTCGAAAATGGAAGAGAGGCCTGAGCTCACCAGTCATGCCTTGGAGGTTTTGTCATGCCTAGCAGTCAGTGTTCTCTTAGAACATATCATCAGTGCTGCTGGTGGTGTGCTGACAGATAAGTGCATCTGGCTGTCCCCTGAAAGTGTAGACTGCCTAACTTCCATCAAAATAAACAAGTCATGGCTCTCCAATGACTTTTGCACCCCAGTCGCAGACTGGGCAGACTAGGTGATGGTGTAGTTTTTAGTGTCATTCATTGATCTCGCGTAATTGCAGTCTCTGACACCTTTATACTGCCATCTGTGCCTGCTGTTGCTACTGCTACTGATGTCACAAACAATTTTTTGAAAAGAGGAGACCCGGAGTTGGGTCTCCATCTAGTGGGTTGCCTGTAGTGGAAGGTGTGTCAGACACTTACTATACTGTTTGTACTCTGTGGAAATTGATGCCACTTTAGTGGTGTGTGTGTCACGCACCACTAAAGTGGCATCAATTTCCACAGAATAGAAACAGTATAATAGGCCTCTGACACACCTTCCACTACAGGCAACCCACCAGATGGAGACCCAATTTCAAGTCTCTACTGTTAAAAAAAATATTGTCACATACCACTAAAGTGGCATCAATTTCCACAATATTTTATTAAAATGTGGCGACTCCAGCCCATCTGGTGGGTTGCCTTTAGCGGAAGGTGTGCCAGAGTCCTATTATACTGTTTCTACTCTGTGGAAATTGATGCCACTTTAGTGTGTTGTGACAATATTTTTGTTAAATATGGGGACTCCAAGTTGGGTCTCCATCTGGTGGGTTGCCTGTGTAAGTAAGACTCTCAGACAAGTAGGCCTGCATTTACTTTCACTCAACTACCTGTGTTACTTTCCTTACATTTTTCTACCAATAGTACTGTATGAAAATTGATGTTTGTGCCAATTTTGTATCTATTGTATGAGGTATCAGAGCTCCCAGCTAAGAATGCTTACCGCTCCCATAACCATCAGGTCCTCAATGAAACTTCAATTCAAAGCTGTAAATGCTGGCCCAGACCCTGACACCTCTTGTATGGCCCATGGATAACTGCTTCTGGGCCATTAGAAAAGGTTCTACTGTTGGTCAATTTATCAGCCAACTAAATCTGTTACTTTCCTTACATTTTTCTACCAATAGTTCTGTATGAAACTGATGTTTCTGCCTTCTGAGCGTGCCTGGAAAAAAAATTGGACATGTTGTTCCTAATATTAGCTGTTTGGAAAGCTTTTTGTCACCCCTTAAGGTGTTGTGTATACATTTGGTTTTGCATCCCATTGAGTTTAATGGGATTCGGGTACATTCGTCAAACAGTTTGGCCAACATGTTTGGCCAACGTCTAAACGTTCGGTGAATTGAACCAACCTGAATCTTGAAAGGTTCGCTTATCTCTAGCTCCTCTCTGTGGGTGCCCTCAAAAATCTGGGTGCCACTGGTTGGTGTAGTTGGCCCTGATAGCCCCAAATTCACACCTACTCTAATCTCGATGACCCAGCAGAAGTGTGAGGCTCTGTAATTTGCACCATCTTGTGTATTTGCTGGGACTGTTTTATATGCTATTGTTGGTTGATGGTTCAATAAAATATTGCCACACTGTTTTTCCCTCACCCTGTGTTGTCTGAGTAGTATTGTGCCCACAGGGAATGAGTTTCAGGGCTTTCAGTGGGATGAGTACTGGTCCATGCAGTTTTTCTAAAGACAGTCAGGCCAGCAGACGAAAGCTCCCACTCTCCCTCGTGTCTCCACATCCTCATTTCACTATAATGTCTCATTACAAATATTATCCCAGTACATTCGCCTCAAAAATATACTCCCACCCACCCATTCTGTTGTCTCCTCACACATTTACCCACTCCCTCCTAATAAAACCTGTGTGCCTTCGATTCCATTGCAATTATCACGCTGCTGACGTCGCATTGACGTGGATAAGTCGGCAGTCAAAATTTCAACTGTACTCATGCATGTAAGATGCAAGTACAATTGAATTCTGGAATCAAGTGGTTCACTTCTTCTCTGAGCTGTTTGGCAGTTGACAACTGGCTTGGAGAATGAACGCAACCAACTCTAGGAGGCGACAAAATACCGGCAAATGGAAGATATCTCAGACTGTCGCCTTAGGCATCCTGACTGTGCTCCAATGCCAGCTGCACCTAGGTAAATGCCCCTCTTGCAGTAATAAATACTCCTCTACAGTAAAAGAAGACCTATATAGCAATATAAGGGTGGTTTTAATATTATTTCTTGCCTGTTAAACATTCTTATGATTAATGGATGTTGGATAGATGCAATGGCTCTAGCAGGAACAAGCATATGCCAGTTTCTCGGAGACATAGGAAAATAAAAGCCATTGGACCTAATTAAATGGTAGGATTACTTAAACATCTACATCTGACAGAATCATTCATTAAAAATAGTTATCTTTCATCCAGAATTTTTCTTCTTTGTACAAAAGTATCATGTTCTAAAAATGTGTAAAATTACACATATCACTGATATGTACACTTCAATAAAATAAATGTCATGAAAAATAAAGTATAATTTCTACAATGCAGCTATTTTGGGATGAAAAAGTATTTATTGTCAAATAGATCATCGATTATTTAAACTATATTGCGAGGTCATTTCAATATTTCTGCAGACTTAACTTCCCACATTATCGTGGAAAGTGATATGCATCAACCACAAAACAGTAATGATGTGAAGAGTTCTATTTGCAGCAGTGATTCAATGGGCTCTTGAAAAAAATGCTGACACTTCATGAAGAAATTTTCCCGTAAAAGATTGAAGTCCATAAGCAGCCAAAAAAAAACCAACAACACAAACACCGATGTCTATCATCTTTAAACCATATTGATTTCTGTTGAGGATTTAAAAGGCTGTTTACTAATTTCCCATCATTTTGTCAGAGAGTAACAGTTCTCTTTCCACTGAATAAGCCTCTCATGATACTCTTGGTGATTAAGGTCAGACAAAATGTCAAACTCCTACTGCTAAGTGCTTTTGCATTAAAAATTAATAATAAAAAATAAATAAATAAAAATCCAAACAAGAAATCAAACATTATAACAGTATAAAAAGGCAGCACTGACCATTATGGAAATCCTTTTAATATGTATATAAAAGATAAAAGCAGCCGTAAGATGCACATGAAACAGTCTTTTGCACTAAACTTTGCCACTGCCTGTCACTTTTACAACAAGCTTCATTCATTTGGTTACAGCAAAAGGTAAATGGAAGCATTATTATTTGTACTACTTGCCCCACACTGTTCAAAGGTAAATGTTTAATTCATTTCTAGTGAAACAATTCTATCATGTGCAATAACTAAATAGCTCTCCTCCAGATAGAAGAAAGAAAGCTTTTTTTTAAAAGATATTATGCACTATACTTGCATATGGCTATATTCCTACACAGTTTTGTATGCAGCAATAATATAGCACCCATACAAGTGCATTACTATACACTGGTAAAAATTAGTGATGAGCAAGCATGCTCGTCACTGATAGAGTATTGCGTTGTTATATGACGGAGAGTTTAGATTAATGTCCGCCCCTTCTAAATATTATAAATTTGCACCGTTTATTCCTTTCATGTGGCACTGAAGGTGTTTTAACCTTTTTAAACTTTTGAAATAATTATTTATGCTGCTGACATAACCACTCTAACTGTGCCTTGCGAAGCGGAGCCTGACCCAGAGTGAATTATGAAGCCTTGTTCTCAGATCGAGGCTCCTTAGGTTGTACTACAGAATCGGTGGACGTCATGAGAACTTCATGGAAAGCATCGGAGGTGCCGAACGAGTGACTGTCTATTGTCTTTATTTATTTAATTTTTTCTTTTTATGTCTTTAAGGTTACCATTTTTGAACTACGTCAGGAATCATTGGACTACTTTAGACCGGCATATATTTTTTTATAATAAATTGGTGAACCACAGAGTCAGAGAGTGTTTTTCTTTATATTTTTGTGTTTATTTTTTTCCTTTTAACTCACTAAATTATTAATGTGGGTGTCTGATAGACACCTCTCCATTAGTATCCCCTGGGCTTGTTGCCAGCTGACACTATACTCAACCCCCAAAAATATTACCCCGATTGCAAAACCACCAAGGAATCAGGAAGAACTGGAAGAAGGTGTCAAAATTGGAATATTTAATATGATGTACAAATTCTGGGGCAGCTGTGGGTTGGTATTTTTAGCCTGGGAAAGGTACAATATCCATGGACCTTCCCAACCTGATAATATCAGCACCCAGCTGTCTGCTTTACCTTGGCTGGTTAGGTTATCAAAAATTTGGGAGAATCCATATTATGTTTTTATTTATTTATTAACAACTTGATAATAATAAACTAATGAAAAAAATTATATATGCTCCCCTCTATTTTTGATAACCAGTCAAGATAAAGCAAACAGCTGGAGACTGATATTATCAGTCTGGGAAGGGATTCTGAGAGTGTTTTTTATGAAATATTGTACTTCATGAGAGTGTCAAAGATTTTTTGATATGACTTGCATTTAGTTGTGAAAATATAATTTTTTTTTCGGAAGTTTTAAAGGTTAAAATTTAATAAGTGATTTCTCATTTTCCAATACAAAATTTACAAAGAACAATTTTTTTAGGGATCACTTCACATTTTAAGTGACTTTGGGGGCCCTATATGACAAAAAATACCCAAAAGTAACACCATTCTAAAAACTGTACCCATCAAAGTCATAAAACACACATTCAAGTTCATTAACCCATCAGTTGCTTCACAGAAATTAAAGCATTGTGGAAGTAAAAGATTTACATTTTACAAAAATTTTAATTTAGCCCCAATTTTTTTATTTTTTTTATTTTCACAAGGGTAACAAGGGAAAATGGACAACAAAATTAGTTGTGCAATTTCTCCTGAGTACGCCAATACCCCATATGTGGGAGAAAACTACTGTTTCAGCACACAGCAGGGCTTGGAAGGTAAGGAGCACGGTTTGTCTTTTAGAATGCAAAAATTGCTTGAATCAACAGCAGACACCATGTCGTGTTTGGAGATCCCCTGATGTGCCTAAACAGTAGAACTCCCCCCCAGAAATTACCTGATTTTGGAAACTAGATGTCACGGTTCCACCCCTCAGTGTGTCTGGGATGCGGCTACTGACAGCTCGGCTGTCCAATCTGGTATAGGGGTGTGCAGAAGCTGTCAGTACTTTGATTGACAGCTTGGCCATCCAATCTGGTACAGGGGCGTGCTAAGCTGTCAGTGTATTGATTGACAGCTTGACTATCCAATCTAAGACTTTGAGGTTTCGGCTGTTTCAGGTGTTCATTATTCCAGTTAATGGCCATGCTTCCTAACTGAACTGAGTTCCCCAGAACAATGCCAGACATACATTCATCTTGTGAGGTTTGTGCTGTGCTTTCCTGTGCCTTGAGTTCTGTATGCTTGATCTGTTGCCTGACCTTGGACTTCATTCTGTCCATTCATCTGTTTGACCCCTTCAGCTCTGATCCGTTATCCTACCGGTACTCTAACCTTGGAACATTACCTGACTATGCTTTTGTCTCTTCCTTTTGTTTTTGATGTACCCTCCTGGCTTCTGCACTTGGACTCCTTAACCACTCTTATTCACAGCTTGGCTATGAGAAATGATTATCATCACAATACTTATGGCCACTACGTTTTTCTTTTTCGCCAGTATGGATCCTGTTCACAAGCTTTGTGACCAGGTGACGCGTTTAATGCAGATGACTCAGGATCTTGCGAAGGATTGCCAGAGTCAGGAGTCATCACAATATCAGTTACAGGGTCAGATAAGTAACTTGAAGAAGACCTCCCATAGCTCCCCACTGCCGGCAGTGGCTGTGAAGTCAGTACCCTCTGATGTACAACTGGTCTCTCCTGAACTTATCATATCCCTCCCTGATAAATTTTCAGGAGAAAAAGACCAGTTTAAGGTATTCAGGAGAGCTGTAAGTTATTTTTTACACTGTGCCCCTGGTTGTCAGGCAAGGAATTCCAGTGGGTGGGATTAATCATGTCCCTACTGAGAGGAGGTCCTCAGACCTGTGCATTTTCTTTGTCCCTACAAGCCCCACAATGTTTTCCGTTAATGCCTTTTTTGACAGTTTAGTTCTGAAACATGACAAACCCAACGGAATCCAGGCTGTGGAGGCTAAGATCATGAACCTGGCACAGGGGGGTCGCACAGCTGATGCTTACTGTACTAAGTTCCGGCAGTGGTTCACCGAAGTTCTATGGAACGATGCTGCTCTCAGATGTCAGTTCCAAAGAGGAATTTCTGAGACACTCAAGGATGCTATGGTCTTCCATGATACCTCTTGTTCTCTGATGGAGGCCATGAGTGAGGCCATACGAATTGACCCCAGAATCCATGAGAGATATGGTGGACAGCCATGACCACACACGTGGTCAAAATTGTTGATACCCCTTGATTAATGACAGAAGAACCCACAATGGTGATATTAATAACTTGAATGTGACAAAAGTAATAATAAATCAAAAATCTATGAAAATGACCGAGTGAAAGTCATACATTGCTTTTCAACCATGCTTCCACAGAATTTTTAAAAAAAATAAAACTCCTGAAATAGGCCTTGACAGAAATGATGGTAACCCTGAAAATAATGTGACAAAAGGGACATTTTAAATCAAGGTGTGTCCACTAATTAGCATCACAGGTGTCTGCAAAATTGGAATCAGTGAGTGGACCTGTATAAGGGCTACAGATACTTACTGTGCTGTTTGGTGACATGGTGTGTGTCACATTCAACATGGACCAGAGGAAGCGAAGGAAATAGTTGTCTCAGGAGATTAGAAAGAAAATTATAGACAAACATGTTAAATGTAAAGGTATAAGACCATCTCTAAGCAGCTTGATGTTCATGTGACTACAGTTGCACATATTATTCAGATATTTAAGCTCCATGGTACTGTAGCCAACCTCCCTCGACGTGGTCGCAGGTGGAAAATTTATGACAAATCAAAGAGACAAAAAATGCGCATTGTAACAAAAAAGCCTAGAAAAACTTCCAAACTGATTAAAGGTGAACTGCAAGCTCAAGGAACATCAGTGTCACATCGTACCATCCGTCATTGTATAAGCTAAAGTGGACTTCATGGGAGACAACGAAGGAGAACACCTTTTTTGAAAAAAAATCATAAAGCCAGACTGGAATTTGCCAAACTACATGTTGACAAGCCACAAAGCTTCTGGGAGAATGTCCTACGGACAGATTAGACAAAAATGGAACTTTTTGGCAAGGCATATCAGCTTTATATTCACAGATGGAAAAATAAAGCATATCAAGAAAAGAACACTGTCACTAATGTGAAACATGGAGGAGGCTCTGTTATGTTCTGGGGCTGCTTTGCTGCATCTGGCACAGGATGTCTAGCATCTGTGCAGGGTACAATAAAATCTCAAGACTATCAAGGGATTCTAGAAAGAAATGTGCTGCCCAGTGTCAGAAAGCTTGGTCTCAGTCGCAGGTCATGGGTCTTGCAACAGGATAATGACCCAAAACACACAGCTAAAAACACCCAAGAATGGCTAAGAGGAAAACATGGACTATTCTGAAGTGGCCTTCTATGAGCCCTGTACCTAAATCCTATTGAGCATCTTTGGAAAGAGCTGAAGCATGCAGTCTGGAAAACTCAACCTTCAAACATGAGACAACTGGAGTAGTTTGCTCTTGAGGAGTGGGTCAAAATACCTGTTGAGAGGTATAGAAGTCTCATTAACAGTTAGAGGAATCATTTGATTGCAGTGATTGCTTCAAAAGGTTGTGCAACAAAATATTAAGTTAAGGGTACCATAATTTCTGTCCAGGCCTATTTCATGAGTTTTATTTTTAAAAATTCTGTGGAAGCATGGTTGAAAAGCAATGTCTGACTTTCATTTGTTCATTTTCATAGATAGATTATTACTTTTATCAGATTCAAGTTATTTCTGTCACCATTGTGGGTTTTTCTGTCATTAAATGAGGGGTACCAACAATTTTGACCTTGTGTGTACTTCCCCGGAGCAGGTCTATTTACCCTATGTTAGAGTTGCCAGTCTTTGTGTTGCGGAGAGAAGACGGAGACAAGATCTCGGACTCTGTCTGTGGTCTCTGAGGACATTTTCTTAAGAATTACCCAGCTCATCCTCAAGCCACCAAACCATTGGTAAAACGTCTGAGTCTGAGTGACTACAAAGGAGGTCACCCAGACTCCCAGGTACCTTTTTCTTCCTCTGATAAAGTACTGATAAATAAGATGATTTCCTTCAAGAATCAAGTGTTATCAACATTGGCATTCATGACTCTGGGTCTGCTGCTAACTTTATTGATTTAGCACTGGTTCTGAAGTTAGGCTTATGGACAGTTCGTTTGGAAAGACCCATCCAAATCATCGCCCTTGACAAGACACCGTTAACTCACAATTTGGTCAATAGAGCATCGGTGGATTTCACTCTCCAAGTGGGGGCACTCCACTCTGAATCCATCTCCTGTTTTGTGTTGGAAAATTTTTCCTGCTGCATTGGTACTGAGGTTTTCATGGTTGCAGATTCACAATCCATTTATTGATTGGTGTCTGAAGGATATAGTGAAATGAAGCCCCAACTGTTTCAAGAAATGTCTAAAAAATGTACAAATATGCTCTGCTAGTCTGGAGTGTAATCTGGGGAACCTGAAGAACTTTGGAGATGTGTTCTCTGAAAAAGAGGCGGAGATATTATCTCCCCATCATCCCTATGATTGTGCCATTGATTTTATTCCTAGCACCAAATTGACAAAAGCTTGCCTTACAATTTGTTTGGGCCTGAACGGACCGCCATGAAAGAATATGTTAACGAACGTTTATGGAAGGGTCATATATGTCCTTCCTCCTCCCCTGTAGCTGCTGGATTTTTCTTTTTCAAAAAGAAAGATGGGGGTCTCCACCTTGCCTTGATTTCCGAGAACTAAACAAGATCACAGCTAAAAATACCTACCCACTTCCACTCATCCCAGACCTATATAATCAGCTTCTGGGGACCAGGGTGTTTTCTAAACTTGATCTTGGAGGGGCTTACAATTTGAAACGCATCCGGAAGGGTGATGAGTATAAAACAGCGTTTTTAACGTCTGAGGGTCTGTTTGAAAACCTTATCATGCCTTTCAGATTATCTAATGCAACTGCTGTGCTTCAAAATTTATGAATGATATTTTCTCTGATTACATTGGAAGATATGTTGTGACTTACCTCCATGACATTCTAATTTTCTCGCCAGATGTAGACACTCACCAGGAACATGTCCGTGTTGTGTTACAGAGACTGAAGGAGAACTCTCTGTTTGCTAAATTAGAGAAGTGTTTTTTTCTGCTCAGGAAATCTCTTTCTTCGGGTTTATCTTGTCACAGAAGGGTTAAGATAGACTCTGAATGTCCAGCCTTAATTGATTGGGTTCAACTCGTGATCTAGCTTTGCGCATTTCTGGGATTCGCTAACTATTACAGAAAATTTATGAAGGGGTTTTCACAAATTACTAAACTACTTACTGACCTTACACGTAAGGGGGCAAATCTCAAGATTTGGTCGCCGGATGCTATTAGTGCTTTTGAAAGATTAAAAGAGTGTTCTATGTCCATGCCCATTCTGATTAAACCTGATCTCCAAAACTGTTTATTGTGGAGGTGGATGCTTCGGAGATCGGAGTGGGGGCAGTCTTATCGCAGGGGACCAAAACTCTGACTAACCTGCGTCCATGTGCTTTTCTTTCTAAAAAATTTTCACCGGCAGAGAGAAATTATGATGTTGGAATCGGGAGTTACTTGCTGTCAAATTGGCCTTTGAGGAATGGAGGCATTTTTTGGAGGGGGTGGTTCATCCAGTTACGGTGATCACAAGAATTTAGCTTACATTGAACTGGCTAAAAGGTTAACTCCTAGACAGGCCAGATGGTCCTTGTTTTTCTCTCAATTTAATTTTTCTATTTTTTCAGGCCAGGGTCTAAGAATGTGAAAGCTGATGCTTTATCTCGTAGTCTAGATTCCATTTCTCCTTCAGAACCTCCATCCTCCATTATTTCTCAGGGTATTGTGGTGTCTATTGTAACCTCGGAATTGGAAGAGGAGATTCGTAAAGTCCAGTCATTAGCTCCATCCACTTCACCAGGGTCTAAATTATTTGTGCTGTGTACCTAAGATTGCGGGTGTTACAGGAATTTCATGATTCTATTTTAAGAGGTCATCCTGGGGTTTCTGCCACAAGGAAAGCCGTTGCTAGACTTTATTGGTGGCCATCCATGCATAATGATATTAAAGATTTTGTATCTGCTTGTGAAATCTGCGTACACATCAAAGTCCAGTCATTGCCTATTCCTGAAAGACGATGTACTCATTTGTCCATGGATTTCATTGCAGATTTACCTCTATCTGATGGGAAGATTGCTGTCTGGGTGGTAGTTGATTGATTCAGCAAATAAACTCATTTTGTTCCTTTGCCAGGATTACCTAATGCAGAGACACTCTCCAGGTTGCTTATTTCTCATATTGTAAGGTTAAATAGGATCCCTCTGAACATTGTTTCTGATAGGGGAGTAAAATTTGTCTCTATATTTTGGAGAGCTTTTTGCAGTAAACTAGGGATTAACCCTTAACCCCCAAGGGTGGTTTGCACGTTAATGAGGGCCAATTTTTACAATTCTGACCACTGTCTCTTTATAAGGTTATAACTTTAAAATGCTTCAACAGATCTTCGCGATTCTGAGAATGTTTTCTCGTGAAATATTGTACTTCATGATAGTGGTAAAATTTCTTTGATATAACTTGCGTTTATTTATGAAAAAAGCGGAAAAATGGCGAACATTTTGAACATTTTGCAATTTTCAAACTTTGAATTTTTATTCCCTTAAAACAGAGAAATATGTCACACAAAATAGTTACTAAATAACATTTCGCACATGTCTACTTTACATCAGCACAATTTGGAACCAAAATTTTTTTTTGTTAGGAAGTTATAAGGGTTAAAAGTTGACCAGCGATTTCTCATTTTACAATACCATTTTTTTTAGGGACTACCACACATTTGAAGTCACTTTGAGGGGTCTATATGGCAGAAAATACCCAAAAGTGACACCATTCTAAAAACTGCACCCCACAAGGTACTTAAAAACGCATTCAAGAACTTAATTAACCCTTCAAGTGCTTCATAGGAGCTGAAGCAACGTGGAAGGAAAAATGAACATTTAACTTTTTAGTCACAAAAATGATATTTTACAAACAATTTTTTTATTTTCACAAGGGTAAAAGGAGAAAATGGACAGATAAAGCTGTTGTGCAATTTCAACTGAGTACGCCGATAACCAATATGTGGGGGAAAACCACCGTCTGGGTGCACGGCAGGGCTCGGAAGGGAAGGAGCGCTGTTTGACTTTTCCAAACCAAAATTGGCTGGGAATGAGATTGGACGCCATGTCGCGTTTGGAGAGCTCTTGATGTGCCTAAACAGTGGAAACCCCTCACAAGTGACACCATTTTGGAAACTAGACATCCTAAGGAACTTATCTAGATCTGTTGTGAGCACTTTGAGCCTCCAAGTGTTTCACTAAATTTTATAATGCCTGGGTGTGAAAAAAAAATCCACAAAAATGATTTTTTAGTCCCAAATTTTAGATTTTTCTCAATGAAATTAGACCCCAAAAGTTGTTGTCCAATTTGTCCTGAGTACGCTGATACCACATATGTGGGAGGGAAAAACTGTTTGGGCGCACGGCAGGGCTCGGAAAGGAAGTAATAACGTTTTGGAATGCAGAGTTTGATTGGTGTCATGTTCAGTTTGCAGAGCCCCTGATGTGCCTAAACAGTGGAAACACCCCACAATTGACACCATTTTGGAAACTAGACCCCCTAAGGAACTTATCTAGATCTGTGGTGAGCACTTTGAACCCCCAAGTGCTTCACAGAAGTTTATAATGCCCGGGCATGAGAATAAAAAATTCTATTTTTTTCCCACAAAAAAATCTTTTAGTCACCATTTTTTATTTTACCAAGGGTAACAGGAGAAATTGGACACAAAAGTTGTTTTCCAATTTGTCCTGAGTATGCTGATACCACATATGTGGGAGGAAACCACTGTTTGCGCACACGGCAGAGCTCAAAAGGGAAGGAGCGCCATTTGACTTTTTCAAACCAAAATTGGCTGTAATCGAGATTGGATGCCATGTCGCATTTGGAGAGCCCCTGATGTGCCTAAACAGTGAAAACCCACACAAGTGACCCAATTTTAGAAACTAGAACCCCCTAAGGAACTTATCTAGATGATCTTTGGTGAGCACTTTGAACCCCCAAGTGCTTCACACAAGTTTAAAACGTAGAGCAGTAAAATTAAAAATCATATGTTTTCCACAAAAATGATCTTTTCACCCCACTTTTTATTTTCCCAAGGGTAACAAGACCACAAACGTTATTGTACAATTTGTCCTGAGTACGCTGATATGTGTGGGGTTAACCACTGTTTGGATGCATGGCAGAACTCGGAAGGGAAGGAGCGCCATTTGACTTTTTCAACGCAGAACTGGCTGGACGCCACGTCACCTTTGGAGAGCCCCTGATGTGCCTAAACAGTGGAAACCCCCCACAAATGACCCCATTTTGGAAACTAGACACTTCAAGGAATGTATCTAGATTTGTGGTGAGAACTTTGAACCCCCAGGTGTTTCACTAAAGTTTATAACATCCGAGTGTGAAAATAAAAAAATCATATTTTTTCCACAAACATATGTTAGTCCTCAATTTTTTATTTTCCCAAGGGTAACAGGAGACATTGTAACCCAAAAGTTGTTGTCCAATTTGTCCTGAGTACGCTGATACCCCGTAAGTGGGAGGAAACTACTGTGTTGGCTCATGTCGGGCCTCGGAAGAGAAGTAGTGACGTTTTGTAATGTAGACTTTGATGGAATGGTCTGAGGGTATCATGTAGCGTTTGGAGAGCACCTGATGTGCCTAAACAGTGGAAACCTCCCACAAATGACACCATTTTGGAAACTAGACCCCCAAAGGAACTTATCTAGATGTGTGGTGAGCACTTTGAACCCCCAAGTGCTTCACAAAAGTCTATAACGCCGTGTGTGAAAATTAAAAAAAATCATATTTTATCCCAAACATTAATTTTAGTGCCCAGTTTTTTATTTTCCCAAGGGTAACAGAAGAAATTGGACACCAAAAGTTGTTTTCAATTTGTCTTGAGCACGCCGATACCCCATATGTGGGAGAAAAACTACTGTATGGGCACACGTAGGGGCTCAGAAGGGAAGTAGTGACGTTTTGGATTGCAGACTTTGATGGAATGGTCTGCGGGCGTCATGTCGCGTTTGGAGAGCCCTGATGTGTCTAAACAGTGGAAACCCCCAAAAGTGACCCCATTTTAGAAAATAGACCTCCAAAGAACTTATCTATATGTGTGGTGAGAACTATGAACCCCCAAATGCGTCACAGAAGTTTATAACGTAGAGCCATAAAAATAAAAAATCATATTTTCGCCCCTAATTTTTTATTTTCCTAAGGGTAACAGAAGAAATTGGATCCCAAGAGTTATTGTGCAATTTGTCCTGAGCATGCTGATACCCAAAATGTGGGGGTAAACTGCTGTTTGGGCGCATGGCAGAGCTCAGAAGGGAAGGAGCACCGTTTGACTTTTTCAACACAGAATTGGCTGGAATTGAGATCAGATGCCATGTCATGTTTGGAGAGCCCCTGATGTGCCTAAACAGTGGAAACCTCCAACCCTAACCACCCGTGAGCACAGCTGATCGCTTATAATGTACTATCCTATCCAGGGTCAATATGGCCCTGGTTACCTGGACGAGATAGTATGTCTAGTGTCAGAAAGGGGACTTTTTCATCTGCTTATCACCCTGAAACTAATGGTCAGACTGAAAGGACAAATCAGTCTTTGGAACAAATTTTAAGGTGCTATGTGGCAGCTCGGCAGGAGCCTCACCGCTCTTCTGTAATTATGGATTTCATCCCTATTTTGGTGAATTTTCTAGCTCTGAATTCCCTGGGGTGGAGGTCAGCATGCAGAGACTTGGGGATGTCTGGAGAGAAGTTCAAAAGCATTTTGGGACTGCCCAGTTTCGCCAAAATTGAAAAGCAGACAGAAGACATTTGGTGGGTCCTGTTTTTAAGATTGGGGATAAGGTTTGATTGTTTTCTCGAAACATTAAACTTAAAGTGGCGTCCCCGAAGTTGGGTCCAAAGTTCATTGGTCCATATAAGATCCTGGAGGTGGTCAATCCTTGGGCATTTAGATTAAAGCTTCCTCCATCCCTTCGCATCCCTAACACATTCCATAAATCCCTATTAAAGGAGTATGTCCCTTCTGCTTTGTCTCCCTCATCCCTGCCTCCGCAGCTTTCAGTGGACAGAGGCCTGGAGTATGAGGTTCAGAAGGTTCTGGATTCTTGGAGGGTCCATAATTCCCTTCAGCACCTCGTTTACTGGAGGGGTTACGGACCAGAGATCCTGGGTCTCTACTCGAGATGTGAAGGCCGATCGGTTAGTTAGGGCCTTCTATCTAAAATTTCCTGGGAAGCCTGTGGGTCCAGTGGCCCCCTGTTGTGAACGTGTTGGTGACGACTTCGGAGCTGAAGCTCCCTCTGGTGGTTGCTGAGGGTATTGAACCTATGTTGAACAGCAAAAATCCACCACCTGCAACTGATGATTGGTTATCAGGTGGGACGGACTGGCCTGATATAAGTGAGCTGACCTCCCATGGTCCTTGCCGGTAATCAATTGTTCTTCCTGGTCTAGATTGGAATTCAGCTTGCTTTTCTGCTTTCTCCTGCTTGCATTCAGATAAGTTCCTTTCAGTTTTTTTTACTGTGGTTTGATTTTCCTGGTTTATTGCTGCCTTACTTGTTGAGTTCAGCCGGGTCCCCTTTGGGGGGCTTGGGCTGGCCTCTGTTCTCTTTTTGTATTTGTTCATTTGCTCAGTTCTTGTGATATTTTACTGGGTAGCTGCGTGTTCACACCAGAGATCTGATATAGGTGGTCGAGACCGTGTGGTCTCAGCATTTTTGGATTCAGAAGTGTTGGAGTTATTCCTAGGGTTTTTCTGGGTTGCAGACAGTATTCTCTCCTGTGCTGTCCTATCTAGACAGTTTTGGGCCCCAGCGTTTGCTCAATCTATTTTCTGTCTGTGTTCGTGTTTTCATCTTGTCTAACCGCCATTATATGTTTGGGGGCTTCCTATTCTTTTGGGGCTCTACTCCGGGGCAGTTAGCTTTCCTCTTTCCATCTTCAGGGATAGCTAATCTCTCTGGCTGTGACGAGGCGTCTAGGGCACCGTAGGAACGTCCCACGGCTGCTTCTAGTTGTGCGGTTAGTTTAGGGGTCTGCAGCCTATTAGTTTCCAACCTCTCTGGTGTTTGACTGCCTATGCGGTATTTTGCTCCTACCTCCTCAGCTTGTAAGGTTCTTTGTCTCTTTTGACATGTTTCTTGAAACTCAGTTTTTTCCCTCGGCCATTTTGCTTTCTGTCTTTGTGATGAACGGGCACACGGTCCGCCACACGGTAGACGGGGTATCACGGCCTGTGATCCCTCCGTGCCGCAAATGTGACGAAAACGCGCACACACATGACGGCTGCTGCCGTCCGACCCGGTAAACTGCAGGGACTTTTAATTATCCCACTTCCACTTAGGAACTTGCAGCTCTCTGGCGCCCCCCTTACCCTCAGGTCAGTCAGGGAACTGCACCTAGGATAATTGGTCGCCAGACGGGTCACTTGGATGTGTGCTGGCTATTGGGCACGCTGCAGTGAGGGAATTATAATTACTCCTGGCTGCAGCCAGGCAGTACCCTTATAAACCCTGCTCCGTCACTGCCAGCGTCACCCAATAGATTAACACTTTACACCCCTTCCTTTTAGCTGCCACCAGCTACGGCTTTTGATGAACAATTTATCAAGAGGGTCCGTAGCAACCCCAAAACAGTAGCGTAGTGCTTCAGGCACGTGCAAATTCGTTTATAGAGCAGAAGAAACAAACTAATAAATTTATAGGTTTATTCCTAAAAAGACAGGCAGTGCTTATACAATATAAAAAGATGTAACAAGCTGAGGCAATATAGTTATGTACAAGACAATTAGAAAATAAAAGGGGTTAACATAAGGAAGATCAACTTACAGTTCTTAGATCATAGTAGGCAAGCCATGCGGTCGGGGGAGGGGAGACACATCACAATGCATCACAGAGCTACTATAAGTCTGGTGTCCAGGGCAGATCTGAGCCAGAATACCTGGCCCCTACCTTAGAGACCTGTGGCCGTGACATCATAAACGGGGTGGAGTTACCAGGGTCCTCCTCTTGCTCTAAGAGTTACTCTTAGTTCAGAAAACTCAAAACTTTCATAAATAAGAGATGGAGTCTCATACAGCGATGCAGAGCATACCATTGTACTCCGCAAGATGTTGGCGTGCATTTAAGTCTAAACGCAGAGTGCCTGGGTGGATCGGCTAAGCAGAAATCTGTTTCTTAGGTTCTGCTGGTGCCAGCGCTTAGAAACTTCACCGATCCCTGGATTCACCGATGAATTGGCAGATATGAAAATTTCATACTTATAACATACACAGGAGTCAAGATTTTTGATCTTGAATAACTACCATGCAACAAAGGAACAGACCATGTGGTCTGTTAGCCGCTTTCAGCCGGCCTCCCTGTGGGGGCTAGCCACCTGGAATCAGATTACACAGAGTGTGTAGTGAGCTGAAGGGGGGGGGAAGCCCACAGGCTGCGAAGCCTAATGAATGCAGTAGCTATGGAGACTTCTAGAGAAGTACAGGATATGGATCTTGCAGGATCATCACACCTCCCCCCCTTAGAGGGCGCTACGGAGGCATGACCTCTCGGTAATCCGCCATGCGCACCTCAGCGGGTTCGCCACGTCGGGACAACCCATCAGCATTCCCATGTTCGCTGCCTTTCTTGTGTTGTACGGCAAAATACTGCTGTAGGGCCAGGCTGTCCAGGAGGGGATCCTCTTCCCTGTCCTCGGGCAGATTGCAGACCGGTAGGACGCAGGCTTCACGTTTGTGATGGGCCTTCATCATGTTGACGTGAAAGGCCTTGCGCCTACCCCGAGTGTGGTCAAGCGTGACCACGTAGGTGGCTGGGTTGAGCTGTTGGTGCACGACGTACGGGCCTTCCCAGGCTGCCTGAAGCTTATCCTTTGGTACGGGGACCAGCACCCACACCTTTTGACCCACCTGGTAGGTCCGCTCCCGGGCGTTCTGGTCGTACCAGTGCTTCTGGTCAGCCTGAGCCTGCGTCATGTTGTCATGCACCAACTGCGTCAAGGTCTGCATCTTGTCGCGGAAGCGCATGACATAATCCACGATGGACACTTCTGTGGGGTTTGGCTCATCTTCCCAGGATTCTCTTATCAACCCAAGGGGTCCCCGGACTCGCCTACCATACAGGAGCTCGAAGGGGGAGAACCCCGTCGAGGCCTGCGGGACTTCTCTGTAGGCAAATAGCAGGTGTGGGAGGTACCGCTCCCAATCGCGTCCCTGGGTCTCAACCAGCATGCGGAGCATCTGTTTGAGGGTACCGTTAAAGCGCTCACACAAACCTTTGGTCTGTGGGTGATATGCACTCGATACCATACGCGTCACCTGCATTTTGCTGCAGAGAGCCTTCATTAGGCGAGACATAAATTGGGTCCCTTGATCGGTAAGCATCTCCCTGGGAAATCCTACCCGTGAAAAGATGGTCACCAGTGCATCCGCCACCTTATCTGCCCTAGTTGAGGACAGAGCTACTGCCTCCGGGTACCGGGTAGCGTAGTCTACCACAGTAAGGATGTATTGCTTTCCAGAGCTGCTGGGGACGGCCAGCGGGCCCACAATGTCCACCGCGATCCTCTGGAAAGGCTCCTCTATCACTGGCAACGGGATCAGGGGAGCCTTAAGAGCAGGCCCCGCCTTCCCCACTCTTTGACAGGTGATACAGGAGCGGCAGTAGTTAGTCACATCTGTCCCCATCTTGGGCCAATAGAAGTGTTGAGACAGCCGTGCCTTAGTTTTGCTGATCCCCAAGTGTCCAGCGAGCGGAATCTCATGGGCAATCCTCAACAACTCACCTCGGAACTGGTGCGGGACGACCAGCTGTTTTTCCCTCAACCACTCCTTTTGGGAATCTCCTGGTACTGTCTCCCGGTACAACCTTCCTCGTTCCCAGAACACCCTCTCCTTATCAGTCACGGAGGTGGGCGTCTCGGCGAGGTGCCTCAAGTTCTCCAGGCTCGCATCTGAGTGCAGAGCGGCCTGGAACTCCTGGCTGGAGGCAGCCAGAAGTGACGTCAGGGTTCCTTCCTCACTGGGACCCTCTGGGACCGGCTCTGGGTCCACCTCTGATTCAGTCTCTCCTGTAGCGGAGGAGGGTCCAGATGGCAGGGCGCTACCTGCGATTCGGGCACTCTGACTGCGGGTGACAGCAGCTACATATGCAGTCTCCCCGGGGATTTCTATAGACCCATCAGCCTGCGCTGCTATGGGCTCTACCTCCCCATCCACCCCCAACACTTCAGGAGCAGTGCTACTTATGGGCCAGTTACCTTCCTCGGTGGCACTGGTCAGTGTCATGGCGTCACCTTCCTCCCGGTTCCCATGCACCTCCCCATTTCCTTGAGCACTGTCGCTTGCTCCTGCTAGGGGTTCCTCAGCCGTCTCACTCCGCAGAGCGACGGGACTGAACGCTCCTGTACCTGTGGACACATCTACCACTTCAGAGAAAGGGTTAACAGATTCAGATGGCACAGATACATCACTATCAACATCAGTCCTAGGGAAAGAAAGGTTATCAGTTGCATCATCACTTCGCAAAGCATTAGCAGGTAACACAATTCAGTTTCCCATCATCATCAACATCACATTATGGTTAACGTTAACCTTATCATCAGATTGGGCAGGGGTGTCAGGGACATAGTACGCCACCATCCTCCCCAGATCAGTCCCCAATAAAACATCAGTGGGCAGGTTTTCGGACACCCCCACTTCCTTCACCCCGCTCCCGGTACCCCAGTCAATGAAAACTCGGGCTATCGGCAAGGGGTAGTGGACGCCCCCAATCCTGGTGACAGTTAAGGTTTTCCCGGAATCAACTCTTCAGGGACCGCCAGTTCGGGTCGGATGAGGGTTCGTTCAGCCCCGTGTCCTTGAGGCCTGTAGCAAGACGGGCCCCACGCGGACGGGCTGCACGTTGTCATCAACCCTCCCCACCACACCACCCACCAAAAGAACAGAGGCGTTGGGCCCGGAGGCCTTGGCTGGGGGGTTCTTCTGCCTCTCCGGACAGGTGGCGCTGATGTGTCCAGTCCTTTTACAGGAGAAACACTGGCGGGGGTCTGATGTAGGCCTGGCGCTGGCAAAGGGGATAGTGCCTCCAGAGGGATGGCTGGCATGGGCACTGGGGTTGGTTGCAGGCTTACCCCCTCCCCAGCGGGTGGTGACGGGCTTCCGCACCTCGGGTTTCCGGTTGGCCTCATAGCTGTCGGCGATCCGTGCTGTTGTGACCGCGTCCTCCGGTTCTCGGTCCAGGATGAACTGTCGGACCTCAGCTGGACACAGATGCAGGAACTGGTCTTTGATCATCAGGTCCCTCAGCTTCTCATAGGTGTCAACTGACAGTCCATGGATCCACTGGTCAAAGTGGTTCCTGAGTCCTTGCACCACATCGCTATAACTGTCGTGTGGGCCACGTTGGAGGTTCCGGAACTTCTTTCGGTATACCTCAGGGGTTAGCTGGTACTTGGCGATCAGGGCCTGCTTGATGGCCTGATAGTTGTCATCTTGATCCGGCGTGAGTGAAGCAAACGCCTCCAGAGCTTTGCCCTTTAGCCCGGGAGTCAAGTACCTGGCCCATTGGTTGTCAGACAGCCGGTACTGTCTGCAGACTTTCTCAAAGGCCCGCAGAAAAGTGTCCAAGTCTCCGTCCTTTTCCATCACGGGAAAGTGCTCCGGCCGGGGCTTGGGACTCTGAGCGCTGCTGGGCACACTGCTCTGGGCTGTGGAGGGCATTGCCCCTTGTCTGAGCAGCTCCAGTTCATGGGCTCTCTGAGCTTCCCGCTCGGCTCTCTCAGCCTCCCGCTCGGCTCTCTCAGCCTCCCGCTCGGCCCTCTCGGCCTCTCGCTGGGCTCTCTCGGCCTCTCGCTGGTTGGCCTCTCGCTGGTCGGCTCTCTCTTGAGCTTTCTGGATCAGCTTCAGGCGTTCTTCATGGTCATCAGTGGAGAGTCCCTCCAGGGCCGCCTGCAGGTAAGGGTCCATCCCGCCCTGGGTGTAAGCAGTCAGGGGTTGGGCCTCTGCTCCTGCGGCACCACCTTGGCTTGGGCCGGCTCCTGCGCCCTCCTCGCTCTGAGCGTGGTCCCGTGCCATCAGGGCCTGGATCACTGCGGCCTTGGTTTGGTCCATGGGGACAATCTGCCTCCACTCGCATATGGCTAGAAGAGTTTCCCTGCTACTCCGATTATACCAGTCGAATCCCCTCGTAGCCATGGTTGCCAAATAAAAGATAGGATAGAAAAACAAAAAGAAGGGAGGGGTAACCGCAAGTACACACCATTGTCTCAGGACTAATAAACACTGAGTCTGTTCTCCAAAACTTTAGTTGCAGGGTCGCTGAAGAACCGTGCAAGTTTTTTAGTGAATGGAATGATTGCTCAAACCAGATCACTAATGCTCTATAATCCCACCGCTGCCACCAATATGTGATGAACGGGCACACGGTCCGCCACACGGTAGCCCGGGGTATCACGGCCTGTGATCCCTCCGTGCCGCAAATGTGACGAAAACGCGCACACACACGACGGCTGCTGCCGTCCGACTCGGTAAACTGCAGGGACTTTTAATTATCCCACTTCCACTTAGGAACTTGCAGCTCTCTGGCGCCCCCCTTACCCTCAGGTCAGTCAGGGAACTGCACCTAGGATAATTGGTCGCCAGACGGGTCACTTGGATGTGTGCTGGCTATTGGGCACGCTGCAGTGAGGGAATTATAATTACTCCTGGCTGCAGCCAAGCAGTACCCTTATAAACCCCGCTCCGTCACTGCCAGCGTCACCCAATAGATTAACACTTTACACCCCTTCCTTTTAGCTGCCACCAGCTACGGCTTTTGATGAACAATTTATCAAGAGGGTCCGTAGCAACCCCAAAACAGTAGCGTAGTGCTTCAGGCACGTGCAAATTCGTTTATAGAGCAGGAGAAACAAACTAATAAATTTATAGGTTTATTCCTAAAAAGACAGGCAGTGCTTATACAATATAAAAAGATGTAACAAGCTGAGACAATATAGTTATGTACAAGACAATTAGAAAATAAAAGGGGTTAACATAAGGAAGATCAACTTACAGTTCTTAGATCATAGTAGGCAAGCCATGCGGTCGGGGGAGGGGAGACACATCACAATGCATCACAGAGCTACTATAAGTCTGGTGTCAAGGGCAGATCTGAGCCAGAATACCTGGCCCCTACCTTAGAGACCTGTGGCCGTGACATCATAAACGGGGTGGAGTTACCAGGGTCCTCCTCTTGCTCTAAGAGTTACTCTTAGTTCAGAAAACTCAAAACTTTCATAAATAAGAGATGGAGTCTCATACAGCGATGCAGAGCATACCATTGTACTCCGCAAGATGTTGGCGTGCATTTAAGTCTAAACGCAGAGTGCCTGGGTGGATCGGCTAAGCAGAAATCTGTTTCTTAGGTTCTGCTGGTGCCAGCGCTTAGAAACTTCACCGATCCCTGGATTCACCGATGAATTGGCAGATATGAAAATTTCATACTTATAACATACACAGGAGTTAAGATTTTTGATCTTGAATAACTACCATGCAACAAAGGAACAGACCATGTGGCTTGTTAGCCGCTTTCAGCCGGCCTCCCTGTGGGGGCTAGCCACCTGGAATCAGATTACACAGAGTGTGTAGTGAGCTGAAGGGGGGGGGAAGCCCACAGGCTGCGAAGCCTAATGAATGCAGTAGCTATGGAGACTTCTAGAGAAGTACAGGATATGGATCTTGCAGGATCATCACAGTCTTGCTGCAGCTATCTTGCCCTCAGTCAATATGGAGTTTCCAGCTTTCATGTTCCCGCCCTGATTCTCTCCCTCTTGCCTCTTAAGCAGCCTCAGCTGAGCAATCAGTGCTTCAGAATCAAGCCTGCAGTCAGCCTGTGACCTGACTCCTGGAAACCTTGGACTTTGTACTCCAGCCATTTCCTACTGAGGAACTTTGGAACACTTGTGGACTCTGGAAACCTGCTGTTTGGTAAATCCACGTTTGCAAGGGAATTACGGTAACAGAGAAGAGATCCTGAACCTGTTGTGGAGAGTTATTGCTGAGCTTAAAGTTACTCTGGCCTGCTGTGTCTCCTGCCTCTGTACCTGCAAACTGTGTGACCCTTTTGCCTACTTGTATGAAGTAATACAAGTCCTTCCATATCAAACCTGTGTCTCATGTGTTTTCCTCGCACCCAAGCACAAGACGCTATATGAACTGTATACCATACATCACAAGATGTCTGCTGTGACTGTGGATATCAGATGTCCGTTTATACCTTCTGTGATGACAGTGGTTGTGACTGCTCACAACCATTCCAGGTGAGCGCATTCCCTTAATTTTACTCTGGAGTGTTACCACAGGTAAACACTATTGTGTTTTTTTTTTTTTTTCCTTTCCTCTTCTCCTTCCAGTACTTCTGCCTTAAAAGATCTGGAAGATGGAGGCTCGCATAAAGGAGCTTTGCGGAGTGACTGATACAATCCTTGCAGATATACAGACTTTAAAGACACGTTTTGCAAGCCTACAGGACCTCACTAATCACAATTTGCAAGTGTTTGGACAAACTACCCAGGATTTACGAGCCAGGATTGAGGCTCTAGAGGAACGAGTCCAGGCTCCTGCCATAACCCCGAGTTCTGGGATCCCCAAGTTACCCCCTTTTCATTTTGGCGGTGAACGTGAGAAATTCAGGGGATTTATTAACCAATGCAATCTATTTTTCTCTGCACATGCTTCACAATTTCCCACTGAATGATCTAAAGTGCTTACTATAATCATGTTGCTTACCAACAAGGCTTTGATGTGGGCAAACCCTCTGATTGAGACTGGGGATGAATGTTTGAATCATCTTGATGCTTTCATTTCAGCCATGGGGCAGGTGTTTGATGACCCCAATCGAGGTGCAACAGCTGAAGCAGCCATGTTAACTTTGCGCCAAGGTAAGCGCTCAGTAGCCGAATATGCCTTGGATTTCAGGAGATGGGCCCTCGATACCACTTGGGACAGTTCCGCCAAAAAAATCTATTTTTCGGAAAGGGTTGTCTCCACTGATTAAGGATGAACTTGCTCGTGCCGACCCTCCCACTGCGTTAGGTGACTTTATTAACTACTGCATCCGTATTGATGCTCGTCTGACTGAACGCAGACAAGAGAGATGGTTCGAAAGTAATCGCACTAACCTTTTCCTACCTTCCTCCCCAGCTAAGGAACCTTTGAGTAGGATCACAAGGGAACCAGAACCTGAACCCATGCAGGTGGACTCTTTACAAAGACGGGTTAGTGATGCACGCAAAGAACATCGTTTAAAGGAAAATCTATGTTTCTACTGTGGTAAGTCAGGGCACTTCATTATAAACTGCCCCAGCCGTTCTCGTAAGACTACTGCAGCAGTCATTCACTGTGAGTGTTGTGAGAGGAGATCTGTCAGGTCCGAGCCTCAGGCTCCAGAGAGATCTGCAGCAACAGATATTGATTTCTCGGACTTAAACTCTGTTACTTCTGAGGACGATGACTGTGTAAACGCTGCAATTTTTCAAGTTTCCTCAGCGGTGTCCCAGCTGAGTTGTAAGAAAAACAATTCTCATTGCTTCCTTTCCATCAAACTCTGGGTTGACTCAGTTTGGGTGTCTAGCTCTGCTATGATCGACTCAGGGGCAAGTGGAAATTTTATGGATATCTCCTTTGCTCTGAAACAGGGGATACGTTCAGTGAAGAAGGCTACGCCAGTACAGATGGAGTCTGTGGATGGCTCCCTGCTGACCTCTGGACCAGTGGATCAGGAAACGGAGCCTTTGAGGGTCCTTATGGGTAAAGATCATCAAGAGAAACTGTCAGTATTCCGGGTTTTCTAGGTAACTTTGTCAATGATTTTGCCCTTTGTTAAAATGGAGTTTGCTGTTTTGTGTGCCCTACTTCCTGTTCGTTTGTTTAAAACCCGGCTCAGGTGCTGGCTTCACTGCTGGAATATTCTGCTTCCGTTTCCCTGCAACCCAGCTGCTTTGTTCCTCACAGATCTTTTGTGTATTTACCAGGAAAGTGCATAACCTTATCTTCAGGTGTTTCTCAACTACAGCAGTTTCTACCCATGGCTCTGGACATTCTCTGCATACGTAAGTTGCACATACTGTGTTATCACTAAACTGTTGACTTGGGAATTTAACCCTTGGTTCACTCCATCTGATAAGAACTGTGTTTCTGAACTGTTGCTGTTTAACCCTTCGTGCATTACCTCTGGTGAGAGCTGTTGGAACTGTTACTGGAACCTTACTGACATATGAACTTGTTGTTGGACTTCACTGAATTAAGCCACAACTGAGATTAACTTGTTCCTGGACCTCCCTGTGTTTTCTGCATACCTGGATCTGACTCTTCACACACCAGCAGTGTGTAAATCCAGCCACGTTACCTGTGCATCAGACTTACCTTGTGGTCACATTTGTGTGAGGACTCCGTCGTAAGAACTTTACCACCCTCGCTATAGAGGTTCAAGGACTTATATATCCGGATTCATATAACTGGACTTGTGTATATATATATGGACTCATTGCATGTCACTACGGGTTGTTTGAATATTGTTTTTGGGTGTTTTGCTGTTTCACAAATACATTATTTGCATTCAAAGAAACCCGTCTCTGATTGTTCATTGCCCCACGCTATCAGAATCCTCGAGTTCCTACAATAGTATTACAGGATATTCCAGCCTAAAAAAGAGGATTCTGCTGGGGCAATGACGGAGACACGGGCAGACAAATTGTTCACCATAGTTAACTCCTTGCAGCAGGAGGTGGCGGCTGCACACAATCAGATTAGAGACTTGGAGTCTCGGGTTAACCACAATGCACAGGGGTTTGGTCAGGCTCTCCAAGATCTACGTTCTAGGTTAGGAGTCCTGGAGGCCTTACCTACTGAGCCTACCTCATCCACCAGTATGCCCAAATTGCCTCCATTCCGTTTTAATGGTGACCGAAGTCAATTCCGTGGGTTTGTTAATCAATGTATATTATTTTTGATGTACATGCCTCCTACTACCAGTCTGATAGATCTAAGGTTCTATGTATTATTATGTTGTTGACATCACGTGCACTGGCTTGGGCAAATCCTATGGTTGAAAGTCATGATACCCGTCTAAATAATTTGGACAATTTTCTGGCAGCCATGGCGCAAATGTTCGACGATCCCAACCGCCGTGCTACCGCTGAATCTGCCTTGCTTTCCTTACGCCAGGGGAAACGGTCAGTCATAGAATATGTTACTGAATTTAAAAGGTTAGTGGTGGACACCCAGTGGGAAAACAATGCTTTATTACCAATCTTTAGAAAAGGTTTGTCAAATGCAATCAAGGATGAGCTAGCTCGTTCAGAGTCTCCACAGGAGTTTGAATTGTTTATACAGCACTGTGTACGTATTGATATCCGTTTAACTGAACGCAGACAAGAAAAATGGGCCACTGTAAATCGCATTACTAATTACTCTCTTCCGTCCAGGGAAACCACAGGCAAAAACCCGCGAGAGGCTGAGGAGGTGCCTATGCAGGTGGACTCACTGCAGAGACGTGAGAATAATGAACGCCGCGAACACCGTCTCCGTGAGCGCTTATGTTTCTATTTTGGTCAATCGGACCATTTCCTCATCAATTGTCCTAAATGTCCTAGGCGACCCAACAAGGTGTTGGCGGTAGTAGGGGATTATGATAACACAGACGCTGAGTCTGAAGTTTCGGAAACCAGTCTACATCTAGATGCGGTTTTTCCCCCAATACTGATGCCGACTTCCCCTAAAGATCAAGGGGAGAAATATTCACATTGTTCTCTTCCTATACAGATTCAGTGGGAGGAACAGTGGATATCAAGTTCTGCCATGATAGACTCTGGAGCAGGTGGGAATTTCATGGATTCTTCTTTTGCAAAGGAACATGGTATAAAGACACAACTAAGAGCTTCACCAATCACTATGGAAACGGTGGATGGTTCCCCATTAGTTTCTGGACCAGTAGATCGGGAGACAGTGCCTCTGGAGTGTAAGATGGAACCAGACCATCAAGAAACACTTTCATTCATGTTAATATCTTCTCCTCATTTTCCTGTAATTTTAGGAATTCCCTGGTTACGGTCACAAAATCCAATCATCAATTGGGAAACCAAGGAGATAACCTTTCTCCCGAAGTGCAGTTCTACCATCAGTCCAACTGTGGCGGCTCCAGTTACCCAGAACTTGGAAGAGGTGATACAGGTACCTACTCTCCCTCTGATTTATCAGGAATTCTCAGACATTTGTGATAAAAGGAAGGCAGATCAACTTCCCCCACATAGACCGTATGACTGCCCCATAGAATTGCTTCCTGGAGCAGCGATTCCTTTCGGCCATGTTTACCCGTTGGCGGCTCCGGAATTAAAATCTTTACGAGAGTATATAGATGAGAATTTAGCCAAGGGGTTTATCCGACCATCTTCTTCACCAGCGGGAGCTCCAATATTCTTTGTAAAGAAGAAGGATGGTACTCTAAGACCCTGCATTGACTACCGGGAGTTAAATAAGGTAACCATTCGTAACAGGTACCCGTTGCCCCTAATTCCAGAATTGTTGGAAAGAGTTCGCCAGGCCAAAGTATTTACCAAATTAGATCTTCGTGGGGCATATAATTTACTCCGTATACGGCCCGGAGACGAATGGAAGACAGCTTTTAGATGCCGGTATGGACATTTTGAATATTTGGTGATGCCATTCGGACTCTGTAACGCTCCTGCTGCTTTTCAACATTTAGCCAACGACATTTTCAGGGATTTATTGGACCAATATGTGGTAATTTACCTTGATGACATCTTAATCTTTTCTGACTCCTTACAGGAACATCAGGAACATGTCAAGACCGTACTTAGACGTTTGAGAGATAATCATTTGTACATCAAACTCGAAAAGTGTGAGTTCCATTGTTCTGAAATTCAATTTTTAGGCTATGTTATCTCGCCTCAGGGATTGAATATGGAGTCCAGCAAGATCCAGGCAATCTTGGACTGGCCGGTACCAGGAAACATTAAGGAGGTACAACGATTCATTGGCTTTGCTAACTTTTATAGACGGTTTATCCGAAATTTTTCAGAAATTGTCCGTCCCATCACTCTCCTCACCAAGAAGGGGAAGAAGTTTGAATGGTCTTCGCAAGCTCAGGAAGCCTTTGATCGCCTGAAGGGTTGTTTTACCACGGCTCCAATATTGATGCATCCGGATCCTGCACAGCCTTTTATCGTGGAGGTGGACGCGTCTGACTGTGCATTGGGAGCTATCCTCTCACAACGTACCGGAGACAAAGGTTTGCTGCACCCGTGTGCCTTCTTCTCTCGTAGGTTATCTTCTGCAGAACTGAACTATGATGTGGCAGATAAGGAACTTTTGGCAATTATTTCTGCCTTTAAGGAATGGAGACACCATTTGCAGGGGCAACTCAGCAGGTAGTAGTACTCACGGATCATCGCAATTTGGAATTCCTTAAGTCTGCCAGGTGTCTTTCTCCTCGACAAGCTAGGTGGAGTTTGTTCTTGAACCAGTTTAATTTTATTATTTCGTACCGCCCAGGTTCACGTAATGGGAAAGCTGACGCATTATCCCGAATCCATACCGTGGATTCCGTGCCTGGGACCCCGTCGAAGACCATCTTGTCGGAGGCCAATTTCGTTGGAGTGCTCCGGAACCGGGACTTGTGGCAGGAGATCAAGCTGGCCTATGACGGTGACGTATTTCTTGCAGCTCCACCTGACAATGTGAATCTTGTCCTTCGGAATGGTGTGTGGCTTAGAGATCGATGTATTTATGTCCCAGAGGCTGTAAGACTTCGAGTTCTCAAATTGGTCCACGACTCTAAATTGGCTGGTCATAGGGGGGTACAGAAGACGCAGGAATTGTTAACTCGTTTTTTTTGGTGGCCTACCTGCTTGAAGGATGTGAATGACTATGTCCGCTCTTGTGAAGTTTGTGCCCGGTACAAGGTTCCTCGCGTTTCACCTACTGGTCTTCTTAAACCGCTACCTGTACCGTCTCGCCCTTGGGGTCTATTTCGATGGACTTTATTGTGGAGTTACCCACCTCTGGTGGTAAAAATACTATTTTGGTGGTAGTAGATCGTTTAACGAAAGCTGCTCATTTCATTCCGTGTGCTGGTCTTCCCTCAGCTACAGAGACAGTAGATCTAGTTATCCAGAACATTTTCCGGCTGCATGGGGTACCAGATGACATCATTTCTGACCGGGGAATACAATTTACCTCTAGATTTTGGAAAGGATTTTGTTCTGCGCTCCACATTAATGTTTGCTTGTCTTCTGCATACCATCCTCAGACCAACGGGCAGACCGAACGGACAAATCAAACCTTGGAGCAATATCTACGCTGTTACGTCAGTCATTTGCAGGACGATTGGCTGAAGCTACTTCCTCTAGCGGAATTTTCGTACAACAACTCCCAAAGCAGTTCCACGAAGGTAACGCCTTTTTTTGCCAACCTGGGTTATCATCCAAGTATTTTGCCTAGGTCTCCGGTTACGATTTCGGTACCAGCGGTTGAAGACAGAGTGACGGCGTTGCAACGTAATCTTGAAGTTTTGAAGGACTCCCTGACCACAGCACAGGAGCGTTACAAGAAGTCGGCCGATAGATTCCGGAAACCAGCACCTATGTATAAGGTAGGAGACTCAGTTTGGTTGTCCACCAAGAATCTAAAATTGGGTGTTCCTTCGCAGAAACTGGGACAGAAATTCATCGGTCCATTCAAGATCACTGGGATTGTGAGCTCTGTTGCCTGTCGGTTGAAGCTACCACGGACTTTAAAGGTACACCCAGTATTTCATGTTTCCTTATTAAAACCAGTCTCTCCTAACACGTTTCAGGGACGTATCGTACCTCCCCCTCCACCAGTGTTGGTTGATGGCGAAGAACAATTCGTGGTACAGGATATTGTTAATTCGAGACTTCATAGAAACCGGCTTCAGTATCTAGTTAGATGGCAAGGTTACTCTCCTGAAAATGATTCTTGGGAACCAGTAAGTAACATCAATGCGCCTCTGAAGATTGCTCAGTTTCATCGGAGATACCCGGACAGGCCTGGTCCAGGACCGTCCGGAGGCCGTCTTTAGGGGGGAGTAATGTCAGTATTCCGGGTTTTCTAGGTAACTTTGTCAATGATTTTGCCCTTTGTTAAAATGGAGTTTGCTGTTTTGTGTGCCCTACTTCCTGTTCGTTTGTTTAAAACCCGGCTCAGGTGCTGGCTTCACTGCTGGAATATTCTGCTTCCGTTTCCCTGCAACCCAGCTGCTTTGTTCCTCACAGATCTTTTGTGTATTTACCAGGAAAGTGCATAACCTTATCTTCAGGTGTTTCTCAACTACAGCAGTTTCTACCCATGGCTCTGGACATTCTCTGCATACGTAAGTTGCACATACTGTGTTATCACTAAACTGTTGACTTGGGAATTTAACCCTTGGTTCACTCCATCTGATAAGAA
The DNA here is from genome assembly GCA_033576555.1 of Oophaga sylvatica. Taxonomy (NCBI): domain Eukaryota; kingdom Metazoa; phylum Chordata; class Amphibia; order Anura; family Dendrobatidae; genus Oophaga; species Oophaga sylvatica. The sequence goes on along the minus strand of JARQOD010001813.1, from coordinate 19,188 downwards.
CTGTGTTTCTGAACTGTTGCTGTTTAACCCTTCGTGCATTACCTCTGGTGAGAGCTGTTGGAACTGTTACTGGAACCTTACTGACATATGAACTTGTTGTTGGACTTCACTGAATTAAGCCACAACTGAGATTAACTTGTTCCTGGACCTCCCTGTGTTTTCTGCATACCTGGATCTGACTCTTCACACACCAGCAGTGTGTAAATCCAGCCACGTTACCTGTGCATCAGACTTACCTTGTGGTCACATTTGTGTGAGGACTCCGTCGTAAGAACTTTACCACCCTCGCTATAGAGGTTCAAGGACTTATATATCCGGATTCATATAACTGGACTTGTGTATATATATATGGACTCATTGCATGTCACTACGGGTTGTTTGAATATTGTTTTTGGGTGTTTTGCTGTTTCACAAATACATTATTTGCATTCAAAGAAACCCGTCTCTGATTGTTCATTGCCCCACGCTATCAGAATCCTCGAGTTCCTACAATAGTATTACAGAAACTGTCCTTTATGCTTATCTCTTCTCCCCACTTTCCCATTATTCTAGGGCTACCATGGCTGCAGGCTCAGAACCTACGATTAACTGGGAGACCAAGGAATTACACTTTCCGGAGAAACAGATGAGTCCAGAAGTCTCAGCTTGCTCTGTTCCTAAAGGAACCATGTCAGCCCCTGAACTACCAGCTGTATACCAGGACTATGTGGATTTATGTGACAAGAAGAACGCTGACCAGCTTCCCCTCACCGTCCATATGATTGTCCAATTGAATTATTGCCTGGAGCAGAGATACCTTTTGGTAAGAGCTATCCCCTTGCGGGGCCTGAGCTAAAGGCTTTGAAGGACTACATAGATGAAAATCTAGCCAGGGGCTTCATACACCCCTCTTCATCTCCTGCAGGTGCACCCATCTTCTTTGTGAAGAAGAAAGATGGATCTCTGAGACCCTGCATAGACTATAGGGAACTCAATAAGGTTACTATTAGAAACCGTTATCCATTGCCTTTAATCCCTGAGTTATTGGAGAGAGTGCGGCATGCCAAAATTTTCTCTAAACTGGATCTCCGTGGGGCCTATAACTTGGTCCGTATTAGACCTGGGGATGAATGGAAGACTGCATTCAGGTCACGCTATGGACACTTTGAATATCTAGTCATGCCTTTTGGTCTGTGTACCGCCCCAGCCACTTTCCAACACTTGGTGAATGACATCTTCAGGGATCTCCTAGATACATTTGTGGTGATTTATCTGGATGATATTTTAATTTTTTCTAACTCCACAGAGGAACATCATGGACATGTGAGAATGGTCTTAGAACGCCTAAGACAGAACCATCTTTACATCAAACTTGAAAAGTGTGAATTCCATAGGACCGAGATTAGTGTTGAGCATTCCGATACCGCAAGTATCGGGTATCGGCCGATATTCGCTGTATCGGAATTCCGATACTTTGTTCTGATATTTTCCATATATCGTATACCGGAATCGGAAGTTCCCATAATTCTTTGAGAGGCAATGTGATTTTAGTCAGCCAATGAGGAATCCTAAGAAGTGTGGGCACATCCTGTACTGCTGCGGTCATGTTAACTAATGGCATGGCTGTGATTGGATGCTGAAATGATGTCAGAATGCACTATAAAAGGCGCCGCCGCCATTTTAGCGTCACTGTGCTGTGAACTCAGTTAGGGAAAGAACGCTGCTCTGCTGACTCTGAGGGACAGTTAGAGATTGCGATTTAGTGTACTGTGCTTTAGGCAGGCTAGTTTACCACCGGCTGTGTAAAGCTTCCTTTTGCCTGCAGTGTTGTTTTAACAGCTCTGCAAGGTGTGTGTGAGTGCAGGTGACGCTGCAGTTTGCTCTGTATGCAACGCTGTCTGTAGGCATCTGCACGTGTCACTGACAGACTCTTTTTTTTTTCTTCAGTGTAATTCTTGCTGCTCCATGCAATTGAAATAATAGTGTGACGTGCTTCCATCCGTATACAATACCTTGGTTGCAAACACTATAGAAGTCCACAAAGGAGACTTTCACAGCAAGTGAACAGTTGTGTTTCAGTGTTCACTGCAGTCTGTGATTTTTTTTTTTTTTGAGTGCAGATCACGCTCCAGTTACTTCAACTAATGCTGCGTGTACTCTGCTGAGCGTCTGTCACTGGCTCATCCTTGTAATTTTTCAAAAATTGCTGCTGCTTTCTTCTATTTAAAATTTACACAAATCTATTAGTGTGACGCTCTTCCATCAAAATACAATACATTGCTTGCAAACATAATAGAAGTCCACAAAAAGGCCTTTCACAGCAAGTGAACAGTTGTGTTTCAGTGTTCACTCTAGTCTGAGGTTTAATTTTTTTGTAGGAGTGTAGATCCCGCTCCACTTACTTCAACCACCGCAGCGTGTACTCTGCTGAGTGTCTGTCACTGGCTCATCCTTGTAATTTTTCAAAAATTGCTGCTGCTTTTCTTCTATTTTAAATTTACAAAAATCTATTAGTGTGACGCTCTTCCATCAAAATACAATACATTGCTTGCAAACATAATAGAAGTCCACAAAAAGGCCTTTCACAGCAAGTGAACAGTTGTGTTTCAGTGTTCACTCTAGTCTGAGGTTTAATTTTTTTGTAGGAGTGTAGATCCCGCTCCACTTACTTCAACCACCGCAGCGTGTACTCTGCTGAGTGTCTGTCACTGGCTCATCCTTGTAATTTTTCAAAAATTGCTGCTGCTTTCTTCTATTTTACATTTACAAAAATCTATTAGTGTGACGCTCTTCCATCAAAATACAATACATTACTTGCAAACATAATAGAAGTCCACAAAAAGGCCTTTCACAGCAAGTGAACAGTTGTGTTTCAGTGTTCACTCTAGTCTGAGGTTTAATTTTTTTGTAGGAGTGTAGATCCCGCTCCACTTACTTCAACCACCGCAGCGTGTTACTCTGCTGAGTGTCTGTCACTGGCTCATGCTTGTAATTTTTCAATAATTGCTGCTGCTTTCTTCTATTTTACATTTACAAAAATCTATTAGTGTGACGCTCTTCCATCAAAATACAATACATTGCTTGCAAACATAATAGAAGTCCACAAAAAGGCCTTTCACAGCAAGTGAACAGTTGTGTTTCAGTGTTCACTCTAGTCTGAGGTTTAATTTTTTTGTAGGAGTGTAGATCCCGCTCCACTTACTTCAACCACCGCAGCGTGTACTCTGCTGAGTGTCTGTCACTGGCTCATCCTTGTAATTTTTCAAAAATTACTGCTGCTTTCTTTTATTTTACATTTACAAAAATCTATTAGTGTGACGCTCTTCCAGAGGACAGCGTTTGTTGGCCAGTTGTGAGTCTGCAGCACATGGTTGATTTCATGCTGCACTGCCTGAGAAACGACCGCCGCATCGGCCACATTCTCACCACGTCAGATTATTGGGTGTACACCCTCCTAGACCCTCGTTACCGGGACAACTTACAAAGCCTCATCACACCGTTGAACCGGGACCGTAAAATGCTGGAGGACCAAGACACACTGTTGAAATCCATAATGTTCTCCATTCCAGCCGAGAGCGCTGCTGCTGCTACTGCTTTACAAAGCAGCTCTGTGCGTCGAGGCATTGTAGACACCTCTGCAACAAGAGGGAGCACAAGCAGCGCCTCTGCACAGGGCAAGAGCTGTATGTTACAAATGTGGCGAAGTTTTGTGACAGCGCCACCAAGGTGTACACCATAGTGATGGGAAATCAAGTTAATTTTGGTGATTAGTTCACCATGAACTAGTTCACTGAAAAGATTAGTTCAAAAGATTAGTTCATTTAGTTCATTTAGTTCAGTTTTTCTCCACCCTATCCTGTGAGGAGCTGATGGGAAATGCATCATGTGACCTCTGAACTAGATGAACTGCTGAACAAAATGTTCTATTGAGAATGACTCAGGACAGCCTAGTTCAATCTGATGCCTCTCACTGAGCCCAGCAGTGCCACATAATGATTGTGTATGAGGGGGCTGAGAAGCAGTTCAGCATCCACCATTTTAAGAACAGAACAGGGGTCAGTGTTAAAGATTTTAGCAAGACTGATCTTCTAGGCTAGAGGCATGAACTACACACAGAAACACTCTCTCATACACACATATGAGCTGTGTCTGTGTACTGTGTGTGCAATTTCATTTTTTATTAATAATATTATTACTGTTATATTTGTATTTGATGTGTGGTATGCCTTGGAGGTGCTGGCTTGCCCTGCTGCCAGTGTATTATCTGAGCGCGTCTTTAGTGCTGCAGGTGGTGTACTAACAGACCGTCGCATGCGACTATCCTCAGACAATGTAGACCGGCTTATTTTTCTGAAAATGAACAAGGCATGGATCTCACCTGAATTTGCCTGTCCGTTTTCAGATTAAATAACTGTTTGCCAAAGTTTTCCAAGTCTCCTGTTATGTTCATCTTTCTACCACCTGAACTCTACTCCCTGGGCTACAACACTGCCAGTCACAGGGGAATGATCATTTACAAAACAAAATGTTATCCCCAACAAATAGTAGTGCAACGACTCCAGTGCCCACTTTATCGCCAGGCACTCTCTCTCTACAATGCTGTCTCTGTTTTTTAATGGAGTAAGTTTTAGACTCAGGAAACTAATGGGATGCTCCTCCCCGTTAAGCTCCAGTCCTGAGACAACACGGCACCCAGACCTACCTCTGACGCATCAGTCTGGACAATGAATTCTCTTTTGAACTCGGGTGTGCTCAAAACTGGTGACCCACACAGTGCCCCTTTTATTGCCACTGTTGATGACCCCTTGCTGATTTATTAACCGGGTCCACCAGATCCATGGGTATTCTCTCAAACTGGACCTCTAAAATTTTTAATGGCACCAAGGGACTCACTAAATGAGGCTGAGGACTGTGTACCTGGCGCATGCGACAAGAGTTACAATACCGCTTAACTTCTTGATAGACCTCCAGCCAGTAAAAACCGTTGTATAATTCTGTGTAGGGTTTTCTTTTGGCACAAATGTCACCCTAGTACAAGCGCATGCGCTAAGTCCATTACCAACCTCCGATATGACTGCGGTAGCAGCAATTGCTAAAAAATTTCAACGTGTATTTTATAAACCTGATACAGCAAATCTTGGTTCAGCTCTAATTGTTTAAATACTGTAGCTGCCCCGGGGTGTTGGGGTTCCCCATTGACAACCAGTAAATTTTCACGGGCTAGACTCAACGTAGGGGCCGCGTAGTTGCGCCTTAACAAATTTGTCACCTGTCACATTTAAGTATTACAATTCAGGTCCCGGTGTCAAATCTTCCATCTCCCCAACTAACACTTCGATAGGAGAGGGGTTTTCCTACTCCACCGAAGGCAAAGGTAATACTGCCCACTGCACACATGTGTTATGCATAGTGAGACTGATAGTAGCCAACAAAGTAGCTAACTGAGGCCACTTGTGATCGCCCTATCAGCGTAGGAACAATGCTACTCAAAAGATCTGCCATGATCCTGGACAAAATCTTGATATAATGGTCAATGAGTGAGAATGTACGATAGGATCCAGGCAGATGTGAAGGTTTGTTTGGTTTTAGTAGCAACTTCATGTGTGACATGTTTGAATGGCTGGGCAATCCTCCTGTCTCCAATATATGATTGAAGGTGCGTACCAATGTGGACGGGATATCCTCACTCAATAATTTTAATAATTTGGCTGTAAACCCGTCAGGTCCTGGAGCTTTCCCGTATTTAAAGTAACTTATTGCCGCTGTCCGTCACCTCAATTTGTTTTTTTAAAAGGAGAAGCTGATAGTTTGTGATGGATGGTAACCGTATTCCATCTACAAAGGTGTTACCCTCCGCACTATCCGTATGTTCCACCTTATATAAGTCTGAGTAGTATTCTTGTAGAATGGTGTTTATGGTTCGAGGGTCTGTGTTCATGATCCCATGTTTATTCGTTAACGCTGTAATATGTTGATGACGAATGTGATTTCCTTTCGCTAGTCGTGCTAATAGTCTCCCTCATTTGCTACCATAACGATATACATCGGCTCTATAATTGTTATTACTGCTTCTCTCTCGTCGATATACCCATACGTGTAAGTCAGCCTTAGCCTGCTTACATCTATTTTTAACCTGTGTTGATGAACTTGTCTTGTTTGCCGTGTACCTATCGCGTAATATCCTGCTAGCCTGCGAGTAGTTTGTCGCGATCTTCTTTTTTAGCGTTGTCTGATAACCTATTAGTTTCCCGCGCATTACTCCCTTCCCTGCTGCCCATAAAAGTTCCGACCTATCCCTAGTATCTCCATTATCCCTTACATATTAAAAACACCATTGCTTCACGTGATGTCGAAACTTCTCATCCATTAACAAATAGGTCGGGAAGCGCCAAGTTTGGTTTGGCCCCATCTGCACCATATCTGGCAGGGTCACTGATACGGGCGCGTGGTCATATATAGCTACGTTGTGCACATCTGCCTCTTCCACTCCCCTTAATAGCTCCTGTGCTAGCAATATACACTGTATAATCTATTCTGGACCAAGAGTCATGTGGCGCCGAATAGAATGAATATTCACTGCCATCTGGGTTCAGGTGTGTCCAAATGTCTACAAAGTTACTCGTGTCTAGCAAGGGTTATTATAAACGTGTGTCATGTGATCGCACATTCATTCGCATCGACCTACAGTTCTTCACTGGTTCAATTCACCATATTTAAGTCACCACCGTGGGTGGTTTTAATGCTCTCCTATCGGCCTTATATGCTTGGATACCTGGGATAAATTCAGGAACGTCTCCAAACTCCCTACTCACATGTCAGCGCAGGAACCATAAGAGGGAACGTGCTTGTTTTGTTGCGCATAGGTGGAGTTTTATACAGTATATGATTACTGCTGTCTTATTTTTTGCGTCCCAAGGGCAGAATAAGTCTGCGTAACGTTACATTTTACAGACACTCATATAATAGACACACGCTACCCTAACCGTGACACAAGGAAGGTATTGTTGCCGGATAAAGCCGCCATTTTAGCGTCACTGTGCTGTTAATTCAGTTTGGGACAGAACGCTGCTCTGCTGACTCTGAGGGACAGTTAGAGATTGCGATTTTGTGTACTGTGCTTTAGGCAGGCTACTTTACCAACCGCTGTGTACATCTTCCTTTTGCCTTGCAGTGTTTTTTTCACAGCTCTGCAAGGTGTGTGTGTGAGTGCAGGTGACGCGCTGCAGTTTGCTTGGCATACAACGCTGTATGTAGGCATCTGCACATGTCACTCTCACACTCTTTTTTTTTTTTTTTCTTTAGTGTAATTCTTGCTGCTCCATTCAATTGAAATTATAGTGTGACGTGCTTCCATCCGTATCCAATACATTGGTTGAAAACACTGTAGAAGGACACAAAAAGCCCTTTCACAGCTAAGAGTTGTGTTCACTGTAGTCTGAGATTTTAATTTATTCAATTTTGATCACGCTCAAGTTACTTCTTCAAGCAATGCTGCTTGTACTCTGCTGAGCGTGTCTTACTGCCTCATCCTTGTCATTTTTCTCGAATTGGTGTACATGTACATCAAAGTAGTCTTCATTTTGATCGAAATCCAAGCAGGTACCCGGACACTCTATGGCTGCTTTTATACGGTGGACTGGCTCCAACATTCAATAAGACTTAAGATGCAATCGGGCACCTTGTCAAGGCCCAATCCTCTTCTCCCTCTGATATAGTAATAATAATAATAATAATAATAATAATAATAATAATCTTTATTTATATAGCGCCAACATATTCCGCAGCGCTTTACACTTTAACAGTTTCAAAACACAAGTCATAGGTAACAACGTTAACAATACAATAATTAAAGCAAAATCAGCCGACCCTGCTCGTGAGAGCTTACAATCTACAATGAGGTGGGGGAGATACAAAGTACAGGTGTGTATATATAATGGTGCATTTCCAATGATGGTCCAGCCATCTTGAGGGAGTGAGGCATGGATGGAGATAGTGAATGGGCTCCACATACACACTTAAACATAGAACGACTTTGGTTATTGAATGTGATAGGCCACGCTGAACAAATGTGTTTTGAGGGAGCGCCTGAAACCAGGCAAATTGTGCATAGTCCTAATTTCTTGTGGTAGAGCATTGCAGAGGATTTGCGCAGCGCGGGAGAAGTCTTGGAGTCGGGAGTGGGAGGTACGGATTACTGCAGAGGTTAGTCGAAAGTCATTTGCAGAGCGCAGCAGTCGGTTAGGCCGATAGATAGAAATGAGGGAGGAGATGTAGGGGGGTGCTGCACTGTGGAGAGCTTTGTGGGTGAGAACCAGTACTTTGAATTGGATCCTATAATGAATGGGCAGCCAGTGTAAGGACTGGCGAAGAGCGGACGCGTCCGAGTACCGATTAGCCAGATGGATGACCCTGGCTGCTGCATTAAGGATGGACTGGAGAGGGGATAGTCGAGTAATGGGGAGGCCAAGTAATAGAGCATTGCAGTAGTCCAGGCGGGAGTGGATCAATGCTACAGTGAGGGTTTTTGTTGTTTCCATGGTGAGAAAAGGGCGGATTCTAGAGATGTTCTTTAGGTGTAGACGGCAAATATCTAACAAACAGGTCATGCTGGAGAGACTTGCACCTACTGCCACTCAGGGTCTTCAGCTCCTTTGTGAGAAACTAATGTTTGGCTAGCCAGTATATCAAATAAAGTTCATGAGAAATGGGAACTGTGGTTGGCTTCACTTTTAGTACTGGGTGCTAATACCAAACCATGGTGTGCCATTCAATGGATATTCCTGGCTGGTTGGAGACAAGCTCATTCCCACAGAAAAGTACCAGAAAGCTAAGGAGATGGTGGCCTCTCTCAACATGAAGGAGTTTGCTCGTTGTCTAGGAGACCGACCACCCCTGCTGTGTACCTTGTCAACGTTGTGTTGAAGCTTGCAAGGATTAAGAGGTTACAGTGGTAAGTCTGGTTTTTACTAAAGATCCTGCTGTGTATTATAGTTTATATGTTTTAAAAAAAAATTATCTTAGGAATGTTAAATAACTTTTTTTTTTTTTTTAAATACAATGTATCTTATGAATGTTAAATAACTTTTTTTTTTTTTTTTTTTCAGGTATTTGATCTACCGTAGCTAGTTGCTGATCGTTGACTCTACACCCTCTCCCCAGAATGTTACTCGGGTTATGGGGAGAAAATCACCGCTATTCCAGACTGATTTAATGTTAATGTGTCTGGCTCTTACACAGCACACAGCACTTGATGTTAGTTTATCTTTTTCCTAAATTATTTGTTACACTGCCCTTCTCACATTTTATTTGCACTTTTTTTTTTAAGCACAAGTTTTTTTACACTTCCTTGTTCTGTAAGTAGGCTTAATGGTTAAATGTTTTATACTAGATGTAAATATGTAACATGTAAATTTTATATTAAGATTTTGCAAATTATTAGGTCCACACCATCAGGCTCTTTCGTCCCCTCTCCCTCAGAGTAGCGGTAATATATCGGACCCCAGGCTCGCCCACACAGTTCCTTGACCACTTCTCTGCCTGGCTGCCGCACTTTCATGTCCTCAGAAGTACCAACCCTTATCCTTGGAGACTTCAACATCCCCATTAACAGCCCTACTTCCACACTCAAAACACATTTGTTCAGAGCGGCCTATCACATTCACTAATCAAAGTCATTCTATGTGTAACTGTGTGTGTGTGTAGCCCATTCACTATCTCCATCCATCCCTCACTCCCTGAAAATGGCTGGACCATCATTGTAAATACACCATTGTATATAAACAACTGTACTTTGTAGCTCCCCCTCCTCATTGTAGATTGTAAGGTCTCACGAGCAGGGGCGGCTTATATTGCTTTAATTATTGTATTGTTAACGTTGTCACTTATGACTTGTGTTATGAAACTTGTGATGTTCCAATATAATTTTCTGTGTAAACATTCAGATTTGTTATGTGGTATAACAGCACCATCTAGTGGTCGTTTATAGAATGTCTTTGGTTGTTGATATTGAAGTTTTTTGACATATCTACCACACCGTAGTTCATGAGTCATAGCTTTGGTGACTCAGCAGTCAGCCCCAGCAGCCATGTTTTTTGCTCAGTATACAGCTAAGACAGTTCATTCCTGAGTACCTCCTGACATCAGAATCCAATAGTGATCTCTTACATCCAGATCTGTAGCCGCACAATCGGTAGGTCTTAAACACATTCACCATGAACTTGACAGCCGTATAAATATTGGGATGTTTACATCATGCTGTTATGAAAATGTGAAAGTTGTAGTCTATGCTTTTCTGACTGTGCAGTAAGAATGGGATATACCGCATGTTATATGTAACTACATGTTATGCATATAGTGTGTTCCCTCACCATTGTATATTGTGTATATATTGTATGCTTGCCACATGTTTGTGAGCACATAGTAAAATACTGTTATTTGTTCCACAGTTTTTTACCATATTCGATTCCTGCAATAAACTTGGTAACAGACATCACGTGTCTATCAAATCACTGTTGGGATCAAGGTTTATGCTGTCTGCAAGGATTATGTACACATACACATAAGACGGGCAGAACAGTAAAAAACGATTAACCCTCGCAGGCTGGATAGAAGAACTGCGGATTCTCACATACTGATCGCAGTAAAACTGCCCGCTACAAGCTGGATAGAAGATACCGCAGCTCGCACATAGTGATCGTAGTGAAACCAAGCTTCTGTCAAGCCTGAAAGAAAGGGCGCGAATCCTGTCAGAGCGTCACCATGTCAGCCGCAGAAGGTAGATCATTCACCACAAGATCTGCAATCTCAGCCAGCTGCAAAAGCTCAAAGAAGTCAGTGAGCAGCTCTACCATCGCCTTAGCCCGCGCAAAAGCAGAAGCTGCCAAAGTGCGAGCATCGTTTGCTGAACAAGAAAGGCAATTAGAAGCAGAGGAAGCACAAATGAAGGCACACATGGAATCAGAGGAAGCTCGCATGAAAGCAGCTCTGGCCGAACAACAAGCACACATGAAAAAACTAGCATTGGAGAGGGAAGCCGCAGTTGCACTGGCAGAGGCTGAAGTTTTGGAGGAGGCAGCAAGTATCGCAAGTAATAGACGCAGCAGTATTCTTGGATCAGAGCTCAGTCAACAGGACAAAGCACGACACACGTCAAAATACGTACTGCAGTATGCTAAGTCAGATGACGGCCTGTATTACGGTCCAGGAGCTGAGTCAACCCCTGCTTACAAACTCCAGCCTAATCCTGTCACACAACAAGCAGCCTCAGCCTTCCAAATGCCATACATCAATCAAGACAGTAACTTTATATATCATCGGTCCCCAATGCAACCTGCATTCCAACCGACAGACAACTGCAGAGCAGCTCCAGCCTTCAAGAAGGAACAAGTAGATGGTAGTTATTACAACAAAGACAAGTTTAAAGACTACTCTAACCCACATGGACCTCTGCACCTCAGCTCGTTTCCAGATTCATCAAACAGAAATCAAGGTATGTCAGATGTTCTCAAATTCCTTGCTCGACGTGAGTTGATAACCCAAGGACTCTCCAAGTTTAACGACAAACCTGAAGGCTATAGAGCATGGCGATCCTCATTCAGAAATACAATCAAAGATCTGGATCTGTCTGCAAACGAGGAGGTGGACCTTTTAGTCAAGTGGCTAGGAAATGAATCCACAGAGCATGCAAAACGGATTAGGGACATCAATTTAGACTATCCCGACAGAGGACTAAACCTGATATGGGAGAGACTGGAGGAGTGTTACGGCTCACCAGAAGTGATAGAAAACGCACTCTTCAAAAGAATTGAGGATTTCCCCAAGATGCAAGGTAAAGGTTTCCAAAAACTGAGAGAATTGAGCGATCTGTTGACAGAACTTCAAGTTGCCAAAGCTCAAGGAGACTTACAAGGCCTAGCATTCTTGGACACAGCACGCGGTGTAAATCCCATAGTACGCAAACTTCCGCAAGGTCTGATAGATAAGTGGATCGGTCAAGGCTCCAAATACAAGGAACGATACAACGTCCCATTTCCTCCATTCTCATTCTTTGTGGACTTTGTACACCAACAAGCAAAGATTAGAAATGACCCCAGCTTTGACTTCTCAATGTTTGACACCACGTACCCCAAATCAGGAGAACCTGTCTCAATGCGTAACCTGAGAGATACACCAGTGGCAGTACACAAAACCAGTGTATCTCTTCAAGACACTTCACGCAAAACTTATAGTACTGCAGAGACTGATAAGACCTCATCTAAAGACCCGTGCAAAGAATGCCCTCTGCATAAGAAACCACATTCGTTGTTGAAATGCAGAGGATTCAGAGAAAAACAGCTCAAAGATCGCAAAACTTTCCTCAAAGAAAACCACATTTGCTACAGGTGCTGCGCAGCAACTTCACATCTTGCAAAAGACTGTACAACAAACATTAAATGCTCAGAATGTGACAGTGAAGAGCATAACACAGCTTTACACCCAGGACCAGCTCCATGGACTCTCACACCCTCAGACCAAGTGGCAGAGCACGGCGAGGAGCAGAGAGACCCTACACCTCCTGAAGTGACACCTCAGTGCACCCAAGTCTGTGGAGAAGGACTTAGCAACAAATCTTGCTCCAAGATCTGTCTTGCCACAGTTTACCCCATTGGTCACAAAGAGAAAGCTGTAAAGTTGTATGCCATCCTTGATGATCAGAGCAACAGGTCTCTCGCTAATTCAACTTTCTTTGATATCTTCGACATTAAAGGAAACAGCTCGGCATATTCACTTAAGACTTGCACAGGTGTGAGTGAAGAGAAAGGGAGAAGAGCTACTGGTTACCAAATTGAATCCTTAAATGGTGAAACATCCCTGCCTCTGCCTACGCTGATAGAATGCAATCAGATCCCAAACAACAGAGAAGAGATTCCTACACCTGCAGCAGCATCACATCAAGGACATCTAAAAAATATAGCGCACCTAATTCCTGAAGTCGACCCAGACGCTCCAATAGTACTTCTGCTTGGAAGAGACATCATAAGAGTCCACAAGGTGAGGAAACAGATAAACGGTCCTCACAGTTCTGCTTATGCTCAGAAGCTCGACCTAGGGTGGGTCATTATAGGCGATGTCTGCCTAGGAAGCGTTCACAAGCCAACCACTGTGAATTCTCTCTTCACAAATACATTGGAAAATGGACGTCCATCCCTCTTTCAGCCTTGTCCTAACAGATTCCTTGTAAGAGAGAAGCCTACAAGTGTGTTATACCCGGACTGTGCAGAAGATGAAGATCATCTGGGGTGTACAGTGTTCCAGAGGACAAAGGAAGACAACAAGACCGCTTGCTCTATTGAAGATGAGACCTTCTTAAGTATAATGGAACAAGGATTCTCTAAAGATGAAACAAATACCTGGGTAGCACCACTGCCTTTCAAAACACAGAGAAACCGCCTTCCTAACAACAGAGTTCAAGCCACAAAACGCTTCAGTTCTCTCAGGCGCAACTTTGAGAAAAGACCAGAAATGAAGGAGCACTTCTTCTCATTCATGAGCAAGATATTTGAAAATGACCATGCAGAAGTAGCCCCGCCTTTAAAAGAAAAAGAAGAGTGCTGGTATCTGCCAATCTTTGGTGTTTACCACCCCAAGAAACCAGGTCAAATCCGAGTAGTATTTGACTCCAGCTCACAACACCAGGGAGTTTCCCTAAATGATGTTCTTTTATCAGGACCAGATCTAAATAACACGCTTCTTGGTGTCCTCATCAGATTCCGTAAAGAATCTATTGCCATAGTCGCTGATATACAACAAATGTTCTATTGTTTCCTAGTTAAAAAAGAACACAGGAACTTCTTGAGGTTTTTTTGGTTCAGCGACAACGACCCTACCAAAGACGTCATAGAATACCGCATGAAGGTACATGTTTTTGGCAATAGTCCATCTCCTGCTGTCGCCATTTATGGACTGCGACTCTCTGCCCAAGAAGGTGAAGAAAACTATGGACAAGACGTTAAGAAGTTTGTTGAAAGAGACTTCTATGTGGATGATGGCCTAAAGTCACTTCCCTCACCAGAGGCTGCAATCAGCCTACTCAAGAGGACTCAACGTATGCTTTCCTGTTCAAACCTCAGACTGCATAAAATAGCTTCAAACAGCGAAGATGTTATGGCAGCCTTCCCAGTTCAAGATCATGCCAGCGATCTGAAAGACCTAGACTTTGCAACGGACCCCATACCCATGCAACGCAGCTTAGGGCTCAGCTGGGATCTCAAGTCTGACACCTTTACCTTCCAGGTTGACCAAGAGCAAAAGCCCTTCACACGACGTGGTGTCTTATCCACCATCAACAGCCTATATGATCCACTTGGATTTGCAGCACCAGTCACCATCCAAGGTAAGACTCTCCTCAGAGATTTAACTGCAGACACATGTGATTGGGACTCTCCACTTCCCCAGAGAAAGAAGCTCTATGGGTAACCTGGAGAGACTCTCTAAAGACTTTGTCTAATCTACACATTCACAGACCATATGCTCACATCTCTGCTGCAGAGGTTCAGACTAAGCAGTTGTGTATATTTTGTGACGCTTCAGTAAAGGCGATAGCTGCAGTCGCTTACCTTAAAACAACAGATATCAAAGGTCAAGTCCAGATTGGCTTCGTGATGGGAAAGGCAAAATTGGCACCATGTCCTGAGCTTACCATACCAAGACTGGAACTTTGTGCTGCTGTTCTAGCAACAGAGCTAGCTGAGCTCATTGTGACAGAGATAGATTTAAAGCTTGAGGATACGGTGTTCCATACAGACAGTAAAGTAGTGCTGGGTTACATTCACAATGAGACTAGAAGATTCTATGTCTACGTACATAACAGAGTTCAAAGAATCAGGAGGTCAACACGACCTACCCAGTGGCGTTATGTATCAACTGATCACAACCCAGCAGACCACGCAACAAGAGCTGTTCCTGCAGCCCATCTTAAAGACACTACATGGCTCACAGGACCAGCATTCCTCTACAAATCAGTACAAGACACTTTTGAGAAAGACACATTTGAAATGTTAGAACCAGATTCTGATGCAGAGATTCGTCCTTATGTTTCTACCTTACAGACCCGGAATAAATGGCAAGCCAGTAAACCCAACATGGAGGTTGGTAATGTTGTTCTTGTCAAAGACACTCAGTCAAAAAGAAATGACTGGCCTTTGGGACTGATAACCAAAGTGTTTCCAAGTGAAGATGGAAAAGTTAGGAAAGTGGAGGTCAAGATCTGCAGGCAACACGAACCTAAACTTTTCCTCAGACCAGTCACTGAACTGATTTTGTTGCTCTCTCCAGAGGTACCTTAAAGTGGTATCTTTAATATACCAGGCGAGGAGTGTGATGTTCCAATATAATTTTCTGTGTAAACATTCAGATTTGTTATGTGGTATAACAGCACCATCTAGTGGTCGTTTATAGAATGTCTTTGGTTGTTGATATTGAAGTTTTTTGACATATCTACCACACCGTAGTTCATGAGTCATAGCTTTGGTGACTCAGCAGTCAGCCCCAGCAGCCATGTTTTTTGCTCAGTATACAGCTAAGACAGTTCATTCCTGAGTACCTCCTGACATCAGAATCCAATAGTGATCTCTTACATCCAGATCTGTAGCCGCACAATCGGTAGGTCTTAAACACATTCACCATGAACTTGACAGCCGTATAAATATTGGGATGTTTACATCATGCTGTTATGAAAATGTGAAAGTTGTAGTCTATGCTTTTCTGACTGTGCAGTAAGAATGGGATATACCGCATGTTATATGTAACTACATGTTATGCATATAGTGTGTTCCCTCACCATTGTATATTGTGTATATATTGTATGCTTGCCACATGTTTGTGAGCACATAGTAAAATACTGTTATTTGTTCCACAGTTTTTTACCATATTCGATTCCTGCAATAAACTTGGTAACAGACATCACGTGTCTATCAAATCACTGTTGGGATCAAGGTTTATGCTGTCTGCAAGGATTATGTACACATACACATAAGACGGGCAGAACAAAACTGTTAAACTGTACAGCACTGCGGAATCTGTTGGCGCTATATAAATAAAGATTATTATTATAGAGGCCCACTCAGTAGTGGTGAAGTGAACGGCGCAAATTGCGAGTTGATTGCGACTGATGCAGCTGATACTCCATTACTGCTGGCTGCTGCTCACACAACCGCTCCAACATATGTAACGTGGAATTCCACCTGGTGGGTACGTCACATATGATGCGATGTTCAGGAAGGCAAAATCTGCGTTGCAGAGCTGCAATGCGCGATCTGGCCATGGTGGAACGTCGCAAGTTAGCGCACTGTAGGCGGACCTTGTGCAGCAGTGCATCAAGATCCGGATAGTCCCTCAAAAAACTCTGGACGACCAAGTTTAGCACATGTGCCAGACATGGTATGTGAGTGACGTTGCCTAGGCCCAGACCTGCCACCAGATTTCGGCCATTGTCACACACTACCAAGCCTGGCTGGAGATTCGCTGGCAAAATACACATGTCGCTCTCTTGCTTTATGGCATTCAAGAGCTCCAGCGCTGTGTGGCTTTGATTCCCCATGGAAATTAATTTCAGGACGGCCTGTTGACGTTTGGCCACGTCTGTGCTCATATCGGTCAACAGGCTCGCTGTCTGGGTGTTATGTTTGACACCAATCTCTCCTTCACCCCCCATATACAATCTGTTGCCCGCTATTGCCGCCTACACCTAAAGAACATCTCTCCCGAATCCAAGACTTCTCCCACGCTGCGCCAATACTGTGGAATGCTGTACCCCAAGAAATTAGAACTATCCACAATTTGCATGTTTTCGGGCGCTCACTCAAAACACATTTCTTCATAGCGGCCTATCACATTCACTAATCAAAGTCATTCTATGTGTAAGTGTGTGTGTGTAGCCCATTCACTATCTCCATCCATCTCTCACTCCCTCAAAATGGCTGGGCCATCATTCTAAATACACCATTGTATATAAACACCTGTACTTTGTATCTCCCCCACATATTTGTAAATTGCAAGCTCTCACGAGCATGTGCGGATTATATTGCTTTCATTATTGTATTGGTAACGTTGTTACTTATGACTTGTGTTCGGAAACTGTTAAACTGTAAAGCGCTGCGTAATCTGTTGGCGCTATATAACTAAAGATTCTTATTAAGCGTTCACGGGTCCATGTGGAGGTAGACCGTGACGGCTCCTGCAACGATGTTTCTGAGGAACTGGAGAAGGAGGAGTCAATGTGTACAGACTTGATTCCCGCAATCCTTGTAGTTGCCTAAACACGTACAGCGCCACTCGCAAGATCTGTACCCGGCTCCACAACATTGACCCAATGGGCAGTAAGGGAAAGGTATCGTCCCTGGCCATGGGTACTGGTCCACGCAGTGGTGGTCAGGTGGACATTGCTACTGACGGAGTTTAGTAGCGCATGTTTAATTTTAACCTCAACAACATGCTTTTGCAGACCAGGGACGGCTTGCCTGCTGAAATAAAATCAGCTTGGCACTAGTGTTGAGCATTCCGATACTGCAAATATCGGGTATCGGCCGATATTAGCTGTATCGGAATTCCGATTCCGAGTTCCGATATTTTCGTCTTATCGGATACCGGAATCGGGATTGTCACTGTCACTGTCAGTGTCCGTCGGTCGGGTCTGTCAGGAGTCAGCGGCACTTACCTGGCAGAAGATCTCCGGCGGTCACATCCCGGACTGCTTCATGGCCGCCATCTTCTTTCCCCGGCGGTCACATGCAGTTTCTCGCGATAACTGCAGTGACTGCTGGGTAATCCCGGCCGTAAAGCAGTCAGTCCGATGACGTCACCGCCGGGGAAGCAGGTAATCAGCTGTGCTGCGTCGCGATGACAGGCTCTGCCTGTCATTGCGATGTAGCACAGCTGGATCGTCGTGGGACTGTCGTTCTGGACTGCGTCGGACAGGTGGTATACTGTTGGTTTGTTTTTTTTCTTTTTTTACAGGAGATCGATGGCGTCGCAGGAATGAGAGTACAATAAAAGAAATGAAAACTGTGTTGTCTCTTTTATTTCATTAAAATACTTTTTTCTTGCTGTGTCTTTTTTTTATACATTTAATAACTTTGGGATTAATTAATGGATCGGTGTCTTATTGACACCTCTCCATTTTTTAACCGGGCTTATTGTCACCGTGCAATCAACGGTTTAAAATTAACCCCTTATTACCCCGCTTGCCACCGCTACAGGGCAAGTGGGAAGAGCGGGTAAAAGTGCCACAATTGGCACATCTTTTGAAAGCGCCAAATGTGGGGCTGCTGTAGCCTGGTATTATCGGCTGTGAGGGCAAAATCCATGGGCCTTGACAGTCTTTTAATACCAGGCCGCAGCAGTCTGCATTTTACTTGGCTGGTTAACAAAAATAGGGGGATCCCCACGCCGTTTTTTTTTCGAGGGGATCCCCTATTTTTTTTAACCAGCCAAGCTAAGCAGACTGCTGTGGGCCCGGTTTATCAGGCTTGCAAGGTCCATGGATATTGGATCCTTACCAGCCTGAAAAACCAGGCCTCAGCGGTCTGCTTCATCTGGGTGGTTAACAAAAATAGGGGGGACCCCCGCCAATTTTTTTCGAGGGGATCCCTATTTTTGTTAATCAGCCAAGTATGCAGACTGCTGTGGCCTGGTATTATCAGGCTGGCAAGGTCCATGGATCTTGGCTCCTTAACAGCCTGAAAAATCCAGGCCTCAGCGGTCTGCTTCATTGGCTGGTTAACAAAAATAGGGGGACCCCACGCAATTTTTTTCGAGGGGATCCCTATTTTTGTTAATCAGCCAAGATATGCAGACTGCTGGGGGCCTGGTATTATCAGGGGTGGGAAGGTCCATGGATCTTTGGCTCCTTAACAGCCTGAAATCCAGGCCCCAGCGGTCTGCTTCATCTGGCTGGTTAACAAAAATAGGGGGGACCCCATGCCAATTTTTTCGAGGGGATCCCTATTTTTGTTAATCAGCCAGATATGCAGACTGCTGTGGCCTGGTATTATCCAGGCTGGCAAGGTCCTTTGGGTCTTGGCTCCTTTAAAAGCCTGAAAATCCAGGCCTCCGCGGTCTGGGTTCATCTGGTGGTTAACAAAAATAGGGGGGACCCCCCCGCCCAATTTTTTTCAGGGGATCCCCCCATTTTTGTTAATCAGCCAAGATTGCAGACTGTGTGGCCAGTTTAAT